>KK502502.1:333257-485287 GCA_000688735.1 Glossina austeni | reverse complement strand
AAAACTAAAAATGTCGTTTCAAAAAAACATTTTGTCTATGAATGCAAAATAATTGATTAGTTATCGGTCCCCCTAATATAATGAATAATATAATGAAAATCATGTGACGACTTGTAAATGCCGATATTACCAATAACAATATATATAAAAATCTTGGCTTTATATTCAATATCGAACGCTGGATCGTTTGTTCCTAACACACAGAAAAAAGGTTCGGAAAACATGTCTGCACTGGATGCAAAAATGAAGACCTCGGCTTCGAATTTGCCAAGTTGCTGTTGAAAATTGAGAAAGCCGGTCCAAGAACACGTCTGCAATGCAATGTAAACCGAGAGCATCCCTGTTTTTAAAAGTACAAAGAAATAGGGATTTTTGCTCGCGACTCACAGATAAAGCTATAAAAATTTCCGCGCAATCAGTCGCGCTTACCAAATATTACAGAGTGAGTATTAAAGTTGGCTTTATTCCCCAAAATCTTTATAACGCTTCACAGAAGTGAATATGTTTATATTCTTGATCCGCATCGTCTTCCGCGTTCGTTTACACGGGTAACTTTGTCCATCTCCCACTGCAAAAATAAATGCATCGAATTTGATTTTGAAAGTAACTCAAACCCGTCAATGCGTGTGTTGCAAACAGGTTGCCATTGAAAGTAGCTCACACCGTCAATTCGTATTTCTGCAGTGTAAAATAAATTGAGAGCATCTCCGCTTTCTAATTTTTTTGCAAGTGGAAAAGTTTCCACTTGCTTTCAACAAAAATGAAAAAGCCGACGCCGCGTACCCACTATTACAGAGCACCGATATTTAGGTTTTTTCATTATTTTCAATTATTTTTTTTACGATAAAACTGGTGGGTGCAAAATATTCGCAAAATATTCACAGCCGAATATAATTTTCTTGTTTTTATTAAAGTACTTTTATTAGCAAAAATCGAGCAAAAATTTGCAGATGATATCGAATATCCTTTGCTTAGGAAATTTAGAAATCATAAGTGCGAGCATGCGAAATTTATGCATAGCTTTGAACGCGTGTCTTCACATATGAACTCGACCTAAGTGGCTCATTGGATAGCCAGCTACTTTTAATTGAATCCAAACCGAACTTGTTATTCTGTTAAATCATAATTCTCTTCAGAAATATGGACAAAAACAATTAAAAGCAAATTCCCCTTTTGTTTACATTGGCATTGGCTTCATTGTGTATGTGTGTTTGGGTGTATGGTATGTACATGTATGTGCCGGTGTCTGCATTTTTGTGTGCTTATGAAAAAGTGTCCCTTAATGGCAGAGAAATCCTTAAAAAAAAGCAAGAACATTGTATCCCATAAATACAAACGAGGACATAACCATCACACATGCAAAAAAAAAAAAGAAAAAAATGAAAAAAAAGCCTATCATAAAACTAGAGTTTCAAATAAAGATCGAACGTTTCAAGTGAATCGAATCAGGTCTAATTGAAGCTATAATTATCCTGCTCGGTTTACCTCGATTCAGCGGCCCTTTTCTTGGCCTTAGACCGAGAAGGTGGCTCTTCGACACAGCACTTGTCTTCTCTAAAATTTCCAAAAGCTCTGAACATTCCAGTGGGATAAGTTTACTTGCGCATAAACTCCAACAATAGTATTTTTTCACATGGGGAGATCAAAGTTTGGCAAAGATTTGTACCATTGTAACTTCCTCTCCACCTCTAAAAGATCTGGCAACGATTTCTTTATACATTCTTCGGTACTTCGTTGCTTTATTGCGCTACTTTGGCAATATTCGCACTAAAGGGAAAGGAGCGCATAAGTGCGAACTATCGAGTATTTTGTGAATGGCTTACGTTATGTATAACGATTCCGCTTAGTTCTCATTGTCTAGGCCTGCCGTGTTCCCTTCGCAAGGCGAGCGTTAAATATTTGAGGTGTTAAAAAGGCCTCGCCTCCGTCAGAAGGAAGGGCATGCCATACACATGCCCTTGATCTGGAACTGCTTGGGAGCCTTCCTGCTCCCAGCGGGGCGTGAGTGACGCTTTCTCACTCCGTGTGCCATCGGGCACCATAGCGTTAAGCCTCCACGGCAGGAACCTACGTAAACCCCCTGTCACATCTGTTTCCTTCGCAAAATGGTTTTAGAACAAACTGGAGCATCTTGACGTTTCTGGTGGCACAAGAAAGCCAAACGATTTGCGTGGGGTACTCGAACCCATAGTCTGGTCAGGGAAATCTCATTAATTGTGCAAATAAGTTTTCCCTCTATCCCTTTCTTTTTTTCTACTTCTTGCGGACTGTCACCATGTTACACTTGTGGGGGATATCTTCTACATGGTTTACAATAATAATAAAACAAAAAAAAAAAAAAAAAAAAAATGATAAAAAATATATGAGTGATGTCCACTTCGGTACAAAACAAGGCCACGCTTCAAAAAATACAAAGGTTAAGCTCATTTTCAATTGGTAAGGAAACTCTTTAGGTTTTGTTTTGTTTTTTTTTTTTTTAATTGTTCAGAGCCTATAAGAAATCACTTCAGGAGATGTTTTTGGATCAACTAAATTGAACAATTTGCGAACCACGACTTGACGAAGCGCCGCCTGTCCACAAACGGTAAAAAGTTTCGATTTGTGGATAATTTGGAGAAACGCTACAGAAGATGTGATGAGCTTAGCTTAGGATATAGAATGGATGGAGAAATAAATTTGGGATCTTGTATTATTGCAAATGGATCGAAAAATTTGGATATCACTTGAACAGGAAAATGAAGTAATTTTTCAAATATTTCTGTTTATTGTTGTTCCCTTTTTGAAACTTTTTAATTAATCGAGTTGCGATACTCATCTAGAGCGATGAGATGATTGGATCCTCATCTCCTCGTATCAATAAATTTTTTCTTACTTCTTACTTCCCACAAAACTTCCTCCTTTCAAGCTATTCTATGAAAAAGCTTTAAAAGGTTTCTTACAATTTGGGCGTTTTTCAGAACTGCCAGGTTTAGATTCGAGATTCGAGATTACGGCTGTACAAACGTACTATACGAACAAAAAAAAAAACAGCAACTTTGGAAGTAATAAATGTGGTTGCGGAGATGCTTTCTTTAGTCGGGAACCCTAAGCCAAAGGCCCTTTTAAGTATCAGAAAGTCTGGATGTGAGTTTATATGTGTCGATGGGGTAGAATGAATATGTGTAGAGGATTTTGTGTTTATGTAATTTATATGCAACAGCACGGTTTAAATACGTCACTCTCCACTTAAAGGATTATTGTCTACTTAAACGACATAAAATGTGTTTTTCTTTTGCCACTACTCTCCTGGGTTATTCCGCTGCTTGTGGTCGATCCTGTTACTTAGTTACGCACACTTTGCCATATAGAGACGGGAAAAGGGAATTGTTGTTGTCTCTGTTTAAATTCAAATTGAAATTCGATGATGCGCAAAAGATGAACAAGACGACAGCAGCACTCCTGATGGTGATGGTGATGATGATGACGATTATGATGGCAACTGCGATGGTATGCATGATTTAAGTGCGCGTTAAGAGAAGGATGTTATAAAATGCCACCGGATGTTGAAATACTGCTCGCGTCATTGCCAAAGCAGCATTCATTCAGATACATTAAAGGATTTTTCAATATTGTAAAGACACTCACACGCACACACACACACACACACACACGCATGCATACCATGCCAACCCTGTTAAGAAGGCACGTTTAAAAAGACATATCGGAGAGACAAAAGGCAAACAACAGCAATTGATTTTCTACTGCTAAGCCATTTCGTTCATTCATTAATTCTGTTATTCATTCATGGCGTTCATCCAACAACAGCAGAAACAATAAAAACAAGAGCAATAACGGGATACTTTAACACGATAACTCAACTTCCGCTACCGTTCCTTTATGAGTACACGTGCTGCTTGACTTTTATGATTATTGCAAACTTTTGCTTGTTCTTTGCCGTCGTTGGTTCATTAAAAGAGCGCGATGTTGATCTGTGTGCATGTGTGTGTGTGTGTGTGTGTGTGTGTGTGTACCGATTACTAGTTGTACGAGTTTTTCATTTGCGTGTGCATTTTACATTTTATAAGAACAAGTACAAGTAAAATTTATGTAACACACTTATGTACACACATTTGTGTTTGACGAGCTTACCACCAATGTCCTTGGGCTTAACAGCTGTTACATTTCTTCTCTCATTCTCTGCGCCGTTTACTAATCCACTCAACCATCTATTCACCCATTCATTTCACCCTCTTAATGGACATAAACTCGTGCATTTGTGCACAAAATCCCCACAAACGCATCAAATCATAATGCACGTGCTTTTCCCCTGGCTGCTCTCAAATGTTGACTAAGAAAATATTACATGTTCTCGAAACCAGGATTAATCATAATAATGAGTTTTTATGCCGCATACTTAATTGGATTTGAATAGCGTGCCTTAAAATGAAAAATACTGTAGTTTTAATTGTTTCATAATTCACTTGCGGGAATTGTTTTAAAAGCTTTCTCTCTGTAACTTACTTTTGCATTAAATATACAAATCGACGAGGAAGCGTTAATCCAAAGAAAACAAAAAGTGAAAGCGACTCAAAAGAAACTATATTTGCAATAATGAACGGATGTCTATAATAATATATGAAAACAATGCGACTTTCAAGAACAAATGTGAGAAATATATTCAAAATTAGAAAGTAGTTGAGATCATATCGGAAATTTGAAACTAATATTAACTAATGTTAACGGCTTCTCTTACCACCCAGGTTGACTAATTATTACTGAGCGTAGCCCTATTACAACAATGTAACGGAATTTCAACAATTCCCGTTCGGTAAGGGTTTTTTCCTAAATCGAGTTTTTCAAGTCATCAAAACTTTCTAAAATCGAACGGGATGAAAAGCAGCTACTTTTCACTAACGTGGAACTTTTATGAAAACTACATCAAATATATGTTAATAACTAAATAATTTAATTTCTTAAATATGCATGTTTTCTGTTTCTCCAGCAAAATACATTACCAGCAATGAACCCGGTGTGTAAATTTGAAACCGGAATTTGCTCATAGGTGAACTGTGAAACCGGGTGAAACTGTTGAGCTCTCTTGTTAACGTGTCGACAAAGAACTTCAACTCATAACAATACAAGTTTTATACAAGAGCGTAGGTTAACGTTGAAGATGTTTGGCCCCTTGTGCCAAAAAAGAAAAAAAGGAACTCGCCGGTAATCTTTTTTTTCGAACATTGCAAAAGGAAGTCGTTTTTCCAGCCCAGCGTTACTCTGAATGAAAAGTGAATTTGTTTTAAGGTTCCCCGCCTAAAAAACTAGGATAGGTCCAGGGGTATCATTCACATATAACGCAAGACCGAATCGTTTCGGCAAGACCACGACACTCTGGACCATTGATGGTACCAGAAGTATATGCTCTTTTAAAGTCTGGTGAAAGCGGTTAATACCAAGCGTTTCTAATAACAGTTAAACAAATTGAACGGTTGGCTGTTCAAAAATAATATAATAAACAAAGAAACCGCAAGGGCACTTTTTTACATGTCATTTGTTTACCCCTCGTTATCGAAAAATTAGTTTGCCGCACGTTGGAAGCCAAGTTACCAAGCTCGAGTCCTTCCGATTACCACTTACTTATAATGGAATGGTTGATTAAAAAATAGGAAATCGGGAATCAGATAGGAAATGTATCGGTAGCGACGGCAATGTTTCGAATAAAATATTATTTACCGCCTTTATACAATAAAGGTATATTTTTTATACAAAAATTCCGGGTCGGAACTCGGTTTAGTTGATTAACCTTACAATCTCAAAGGTTCAAAATTTCATGTCCGATCTAAATATAGTTTGAAATAGTTAGCACGATATCCACAAATAGAGTGCGCAACAGACAAAGAGGCTTATCGATCGATTTGATTGTGTGTGCACAGATCAAGAATCTCTAACAAATGTGACTAGGCTTGGCAAACTATTAATAAATTTAATATTTACCCTAAAGTAGGCAGAAGTGCACATTTGAAGAGAAATACATTACAGCCCTGCGAATTACGTCAGAGTTTGCGCTGTTCTCCATCATGTGAGTGGAAGCATCATAGGGGAGGACTACTAGGATAACTTAAGTAAGAGCATTGTTTAGGTTCAAGAATATGTTTTCGATTCTTAATAATGTCTTTCCATCCCTCTCTACTAACATACAATTTCACCAAAAAGCAGTTTCCGAACTAGTTCGCCTTTTGTCATTGCCTCGAGTTCGGTCGGCTATTTGTCTCATCAAGCAAGTTTACAAATGACGGGCTTTCTAAAATGACGGCCAAAATAGACAAAATGCATCCGAATCACAGCACATTTTGATCTTAGATTTTGTACAGATATTAATGAGAACTATCTCGCACTTTAATAGCTAATTAAATAAGTATCGACAGATCGGATTTACTTACATGCACACAATGGAGAACACGCTATTTGTAGTTAGTACAATAGAAAACTCACCATTTGTAATTAGTAGTCTAATTAGACTGATTGGAAAATAGGATCTTTATGAATTTTTGCAATGGAAAAGGATAACGGACTGCGCTTCTGCCTGCCGTCTGTTAAAATTGTATAAAAAATGACAAATGTAAGTAGATACGAAATCGACATCGAATTACGCACAATAATTGCCAAAAGCTTGATTAAATTGAACCATGTCCACACGTCTCTTACAGGTGAAAAAGCCTTTAGCTCTAATAAGATAACAGATTAAAATACTCTCTGATCAATAAGATTGTTGTCGTTCTTATTTGAACTTGACCTGATAGACTATGCTAGTAAAGAATACACAAATACAGAATGATATCGGTTACAGTACATCGCATTACATTACATGCATAAAAAATGAGTGCATTGTAATAATTTAACACAATTTATAACAGTTTTGGTTGAAATTTTTACTTGTCTTCTCCATTATGTTAACATACATTTACATTCCACATTTTTTTCTCCTCTGCTAAGGGAATCCACTTTTTCTGTAATGAGCAAAGCGAACTCTTACAACTGAACAGAATTAAAACAGGAGAGAGAGCAAGTAACTTTGGAGTTCTCTTAGTGAAGACATGAATAAGAGTAAGTGGACATGCTCTTGAGATTCTCTTGATTCTCTTGAAAGGAAATTGACAATTAATCGAGCTACATAAACCAAAGATGGCATGTGTTTCACTAAATTCAGACTTAGAATTTTATTGAAAACGTTTTTCTTTGTTCTTATAATACTTAATCTGTATGAGTAGTATTTAATATTAGTGAAATTTATCATTATTGTCCTTTTCTATATACAGCTGTTGGGAATAGGTGAACTAGTGAACGTCTACAGGGGCTGTCTATCTATAAATTTGAAAAAGAAGCCATGTAAAATATCAATCTAGACGTTAGATGTGGGTGAAAAACGGCAAGGATAGAAAAATCAATACCTTGGCTAGCAAAATATCGAGAACTTTTCGTATTCCGCACACATATTATTTTAGTTCGTAAATCGGTAAAAGTACCCAAGTAGGGCGAAGTCTCTATAAATGATTTTTAGATTGTGCACCGGACCATCCGGTGATGCCATTTACGTTCCAAGATATTGCAGGCATTATCGACAAGATCGACAAGTAAACGATCTTTGTTCAAATCCAAGGATGATATCATAATTTGAATGAGCACTTTACTCATTTCAACAGAGTGAGAGATCTAAAAAAATTGGGTCCTGGCTCTTTATAATTAACGTCTTTTTCTGTTTGCCGATCTAATCATCATTTTTGAAAAGGTCACCTATACAAAGTATAAAAATAACGTTGGACGATGGAAACGACAATAGCAGGGATAATTTATACCTTCTGACAACAGTGCCGGGCAACCGCGAAGTGGCGGATGCGGGCTGCAGTGAGTCACGGAGTTATATATAGTCGATAGTGTAAGGACTTATTGTCTTTTTGTTTTTTGTTTTTTGTTTTTTTTTTTTGATAGCAGAGAAAGGTTTACGTGAATTAAGAAGCGCTTCATAGCCCACCAGACAAATTTCGCCACGAAAGTCGTTATATTATAAACGAAAATAAGCCAGTTAGGTAATGTTCAGAGCCTTAATGAAGCAGGTTATGCTTCGAAACATAACTAGTAAACTGTCCTCACATTAACCTTAGGCCTAAATAAGAAACATTAGAGGGGCTGTTAGACACCTACTTATATAAATTTATATAAATTTTATTGATGGCAGCAAAAGCTGTTTCGATAAGAGTTGAAATTCTTGGATAAGCTGGCAATATTTTTAACTCACTTTAATCCGAATAATATTTTGACATACATACAAACATACATTTAATCAAATGATAAAAAACTAAATCTGCCATATGTACAAATATTTATAAAGCTACATACGCCTGTCAATTGACGCAAAGAAAATAAGTAATTAATCATTTGTTTAAACCAAAGAATATCCAGCATAACGATGAGCTGCTTTTTTTCTCTTTTGTTTAAATAAGTGAACCATATGAAGAAAAAAATTAAAAAAACTAAGATAAAATAACCCGGAAAGAAATCAACACAACGCGGCAATAAATTCACCTGACAATCTACCAAACTGACTAAACTATTGCGCCGGGGATGGACGGACATGTATCCCACAAGTAAGCAAAGTATTGTGAAATAATATTTACGAGTACGTCTGCGGTTAACAGGGGGCGTTTAGCAGACACTGAAACTCTTATACAAATACGTAAATATATACGTTATTGTATACGTACGTGTGTGTACATTCGGATAAAGAACAATAGTATACCAAAAGACACAGTAGCAATCATTCGATTGATAAACAACAACATTTTGATAAATTATCCTGTAGACATGTCACAACATGTGATGGAAATATTGCATAAATTTATGGTGCTTGCCGCATATTTGTACAGTGATGTCGGTTTGGTTCGGCTTCTTTGTACTGAACTCCAAACACACGTATGCACAAATTTTCGCTTGGATTTATATATGCCTTGAGTTTAATGCTTTTATTTCTTTTCAATTTCTAATGAAAGTGCTAATAATGACGACGATGATAATGATTATGAAGCTGATAACAATCATCTATCAATAGACGGTTGTGTATGTCTACGCTTAATGAATATAAATGTCTACTCTATAACTATTCACTGTCATGGCTGATTCCGCACTCTTATACCCTCAACAGTGTTGCGTCGTATCTTTTGCTCTGTGCTCTTGGCTGCTGATATTAAAAACATTCACTGCTTGGTTAGTGGTGTTTCCAAAACTCTTACAGGGTAAGCTGCGTTTTTGCTTTTGTTGTTGTTGCTGTCGTATACTTGTTTCAATTTGTTCCGTTCATTTATTTATATATCCTGCGATCTAAAAAGTGCTAAGCCCCTTACTTTTAAAATACCTTTAATGTGTGGGATGTGAATGAGTATGTGCATTGGGTGCTCTACTTTTCACGCCCACTCCGCTAATAGGACTGCAATTGCAGGAATGGCCAGCATTTTGCCTCACGCGGAAGCTCATCTTGCTAGAGAATATCACCATGTAAGCGCCTTAAGCCCACTTATTTTTAAGTATTGCCAACGAATGCTTCCGAGATGTTTTGATTACCTTCCTATTGAGTGTATTTTTGCGGCATAAGAATGTATTCCCTGCTAGTGAAATTCCTTGCTGGGGCCTATTTTATTTCATTAATGTGTTCGCCTATTTTCTATCGTACTAGCGGCTAAACTAAACCAGGTAAAGTCTTATAATTCCTTGTAAAATAAGGGAAGTCCCACGAATGCGAAAAAATTTGGGGAAAAGATTAGCATTTGCCGGCAATTATAACCTCATTTAAGAAACTGCAAAAATATATGAAAAAAATATGCACACGAAAGTTAAATGCATTGTGATTACCTAAGCATTGATTGAACTTTTTTGTGTTCTACTATTAGATGCGCGGAAAATTTTAAATTTGGACCTAGGATTTCGAGTCGTAAATATGAACACACTTTTCTCAAACTTGCACTACTTCCCACAAGGAAAGGTGTCAAGGAAAGTTTGATAAATTCGCTTTCGCTGTGGAAGGCTAATTAAAAAGAATATTAAGAATTAAGATTTCGTAATAGTCTTGGAAGCAACCGAAGAGAAGCGGCTTGTAAGTATAACATCATAACCTAAACATAGATCAGCCACCAGCTGCAAATTATTTAGAAAAGAAGCGAAGTTAAATTATCATTTCCGAACATCTACTAAAAGTTAAGGCAGCATAGGCTTCTAAACGATTGGGGATTAATGGTAATCTACTCCAGCAATTAGCGAACAAGTTTATAGTAGATAAGGTCCCACGGTTTTTGTTGAAGCTCATGCTAGCTCTTAAAAAGGTTATGCCGTGCGTTTGCTTGGCTTGAAAGAGCATAGAAGAGGTAGCCAATCCCACACTCCACTTGTTAAGCCGGTTTTCAAAATTTTAATCTCAATGGACTAATCAATCTATCCGAAGATCATCCCATCAGCTCGGAATGCCAGGGAGTCAAGTACTGATCGTTCACCAGTATATTTCTCCAATTAGTAATAGAATGCAACATAGTTTCATATCCTTGAAATTATTCCAAGTACCATACGGGGTCATGGTAAATACGCAGAAGTAAATCAAATCGTGAAGTACGAACAAAGTAAGCAGTAAGTGTTATCTCCACCTTTCACCTCCATCAAGTCACCTTAATGATTTATATGGAATGATACGAATGGAAACAAAAATGTGAAATAAATGAATTTCCATTCGATTATTTATTTTTGTGCTGTTTCTAATATTATCTTTATTGGGACTTGTGGGTAATTTTATAGCAGTCTAGAAAAGACGAGTTCGTCGCTAAATGTCCTCAAATATGGGGGGAACTGTGATATCCGTATCTCCATGTATCCGGCAGCCAGTAGTTGAAAAGACGAAAACAACATTTTTAAAAAATAGGATAAAATAAGAAAATGGACCGCATACATCCCTCATGACTTTTTAGAATTCAAGAAAGCTCGGTTTTATTCTTACATGAATAGTGCTGATGTCGTCACAAAATATATTTCCGGAAGTTCCTCGAAAGGCTTGAATCAACTGGTTAGTACTAGGGCCTAGGGCCTTAGTTACACTAATTACGAACGTGTTAACCAAAAGAAAACAATGCGGGGATTTTCATGTTGCTTGAAACACCGGATGGTGCATATCTTGGAATGCCTGTTAAAAAATTACAAATTCTATTTGGGAGGCGTACTTATTGGGGGGGCTCGCTTTCCCGGACCGAACTGAAAAAGATCTGTGAACAGAATATGATTAGAGAACGAGTCTTCTCAAAGTAAAGCTTAGAGGTATTGGCAAAGATGCTTTCGGATCGCAAGCATCAAGCCAAACGCCCTACTGAAATAGTAGCGATATTTCCTCCAGTCAGGGACTTGAATAGTATCAGTCAGTTTTCGGCATTCCCAGCTATTTGTCATCCCGCAACTGCCTACCTGGGGTTCCGTTTACCATAGCCATTGGTCTTCTCATCTTCAAGCTAATTTTTCACTTTATTTTCTCTTTCCCCTCTTTTCTATTTATTGGGTGCTCATATATATTTTGGCCAGCGTTATCTCTTCGTGAAAATGATGAAGTAATGCAGAGTATCTATGTACACAACCGTTAAATTGATTAAATTTTGAACTTCCTGTACATATAACAACAGTTTTCCATTTAGCATTATTGAGTTATTCAGTGTATACAGACGCTAATCATCGAACGCTCGCAATTCTTGTTGGATTTGAAGAAATCTGCTGCCGAAAACCCTGAAGCATATGCTATTCCATCGTATTCCAATTGTCGACTTAAAAGTCATGGTTTTGGTGACAGTGACAAGAGCGGACAGTGAATTGCAAGACTTATTGTACGAAAACGCAGCTCAAACCCTCACAGAACTTTCGCACACCTTAGCAGTTGACGAATAAACCATTTCTAGACCACGAGGAGCAAAACTGCCTACGATACTATAAAGTGGACCACATTTTGTGATATTACGTCATTTATCCAACTCCTTTTGAAATTAAGTTCGCGCCGCTAAAATATAGTAAGTTTTTGCTTATGTATAGGTTAGGTTTACAATTCTTAGGAGATCTATTTATTTACTAGTTACTTAGACACTTTTATTTATTTACACTACGTCTTCCACTTATGTCTGCCGCTTGTGTACTCGTTTACAAGCAAGTTACCATTACCGTGACATTTTTAATCCGTTAATCTTCTAATTTTCTCCCAATTATAGTTAATCTTCTCGGCAGTCGGCAGCCCCATGACACAGGTAACGCGCCATGAATGTATACTTAGGTTTCTCTTTCTTCGGAACTTGGTTTCTTAGAAAGTCGACTAATTTTCATGAGAACTCAAATCAGCAAATGTGGCATTTTTGTAACAACACTAACCGACTGAAGATTCCATTTCGAACTGTTTGAACATCGCAGTGCTATTGCTAGCCAGCAACAATCCTAAGCGCAAAAAGTAATGCGTTAATCTACGAGAGAGCCCTCCACATCGAAGCGGAATATTCGGAGCTAAAAAGTTTTGCTGTGCATACGGTCGGATCACCGAGGTGTAGTATATTACGAGCTGTTAAAACCGTATCAAACTGTTACCGCGGATGTTTATCGACGTCAATCGAACAGATTGAATGACATATTGTTGCAAAAAAGATTAACAATAGCGATTAACAGGGAGAAAGTCTTCTTCTTTCATGACAATGTGCGGCCAGCCGTTGAAAGAGTTGTCAATGACGTGTGAATGGGAAGTTCTGCTGCACCCAGCATACTCACTAGACATAGCGCCTGCTGATTACCACTTGCTCAGATCGATCCAACCATGGCTTGGGTTGCTGCACACTGTTTCGAAATGCTGACGAAGTGCGAAAATGGATCGCTGGCACACCAGCATCGTTCTTTCGACACCGTTTCACCATATTGCCAAAAAGTTGCAGATAATGGCGGATAATATCATGATTAATACATTTTCCACAAATATTTCCCAATAAATACTTTTTTCAAGTGAAAAAATGATCAGAATATATGCAAGAACCTATTATATCCAACTAAAACTCATCCGGAGTGATGGATGAAGGGGAGCGTGGTGTACACGCGACACAAGCAAATAATGGATGTGCGCCTGTGCTGTTCTCAATTATTTATGATTATTTTCGCTTATGAGCTCAGTACTTTTTAAGCAACCGATTTCATGATTATTTTTATGGCTTACATTTGTCGTTAGTTTTATCGCAACTAATCGACATGCAATTTATGAATGTATGTGCGCGCATAATGTAAATGATTTTTGGATTTCTCAGTTACGTACGGCAGACATTAAATCTCACAAGTGTGTAGGAATTTGTGAAACATCTCTACGAACGCAGGTAACATGCACGCAACACCACACATTTCCCGTTAATTGCTAAAGTCAGTCAAGTTCAAGGAGATGAATAAGTAAACATTTCGGGGAAAACATTTCTAATTCAGATGTGATCGGCGCAACTGATGTTCTAGGCTGAAAGTCTGACGTGGTCGACTTAGCCGAATAATAATATGCGCTTAAGTTTTTTCCATCTACCTCCCGTAAGTACCGTTAATACCGGTACTGAATTTATTTGTTCTGCTTCTTCCCTCTGCCATTACAAAGGGTTTGAAATCTTTAGAGAGAGAGAGAGAGAGAGAGTTTAAGCCATACAGCTTCGATCGTATAGAGCGTTTAAATTATTTTATTTACCATGATTTTGTTTTTTTTTTTTTGTTGTTGTTATGCATATGTTGGAATTTGCGATTTGTTTCGAGATTGGATTTCAATGGAAATTAATGTTGCGATCATTTAACGTTTTGCATGGACAAAGTTTGTCATGCGAAGCAAAGTCAAATAATAAAACTTTTAAACATATATAAACAAATACGCATGTGTGTGCGCGCACATACAATATAACAAATAGCGTCTTGTTTGAGATAACATCAAGAAAACTCTCCTTTAAATTTGACCATCGAAAACGATTCGCCTTGTCTGCCGCGTTTATTTATTGACTTTGATTTCATCTCGCAATGCTGGTAATTCTTAATAACTCTGCAGGTTGGTTGCAATCTTAATGAATGAACCAGAAACCCGACGTCAAGAGTTTCATTTCGAGTCCGTTTGTAAAACTCCCAGGTATGTTCACTTCAGCTGTAATGTAAATAAACTCGTAACTATTTAAGGCTGATTTTTTAACTTTCTGCTCATCAGTCCCTCTACAATAACCGGATAGAAGTCTCTTACACCCTACGTACGGTTTTATCGACTCCTTCAAATAGGTCGATTACTGAAATTGTGAAAATACTTTTTTTTTGAGGTTACCAGAGCAAAGATCCATCAGTGTGGTGTTCACTGCGAACTAACTTTGGCAATGGTCCGTCCAGGCATTCCGTAATGTTTGCAAGCTGTATATGCAAGCAGGGGAGGAAATATTTAAATCTTCGCTTTGAAAGTGCATTGTAGCGAGAGTGCAAGTTCGTTAAAGTCTTGATAGGGCTGCTATGAGTTGATACTAAGTTTTTCTTTTGAATTCTATTCTCCTTACGTTTTACAACGTAGTGGAACTTTGTCTGCGCGTACCGGGTCATGAAATCATGATTCGTTGTAAACCTTCTAAATGCTTCTCTTTGTTACACTTTAAAAAAGAAACGACAAAACAAATTGTTTCTGCTGATATACCGGCTTAACTGACGCCGCAGGCGATTTTAAAGTCAACCATCCATCCTCAGCGTTTCGTATGATATTCCTTTCAGAAAACTGTCTCATTTCATACACGTTGTGTTAGTCTATAAAGTACGAATTTGTTTTTGTTGTCACCTTTATATAAATACCGTTTAATAAAGAGTTTTTTTTCAGTTTGGAGATGTTTTGTCATTTTCTTTTATTTTAAGTTCCTCGAGTGGGCGTTACAAATTATTACTTAGCTCTGCAATTTCTCTGCACGACTCTTGAATTTATTGTTGTCGTTAAATATAATTGTAATATAAAAAAAAAGGTAAAATTTAATGGAGCTTTTGCTTAGTCTTGTTGGCTAGGTGGCGAGATTTGTTGCGTTTTATGATTCATTTTCTTTCGCTTTTTGTTATTTTTTTTTTATTAAGAATTAGAGTAAAATGGACAAAGCTTTCAAAAGCAGCAAAGTAAGCAACGACTAGCTTAGAGCTAAGTTGCTGGTCCGCCTTCAAAACAATTTAAATGAAAATTAATTACTTTTCGCAATATATGACTCTCTCTATCTCTCTCTTTCCATTTTATATGAATCGTTTTGGTCTTGTTGGAAGACCCAAAGACCTTGTCGCCGTCGAGAGACAGCTGCATGTCATGTAATTGTTTCAGCTGCTGGCTCGATGGTTTCTCGCAAATCTAGCATTAAGCCGTAAAGGGGGCAAACCCGTCGCAAATGACTTTGAGACAACAATCTAAGGTGAGAAAATGCAAAGATAGAGATTTTCTTATACCTAGTTGAGGCTTTTTTTAATCGGTCCTCCTTCTTTAAAACTGCCTATGCCTTTCCCATTTTCTTGTACTACTTTGCACTTCTTCTATGTAATTTCTTTAGATGGCCTGGGTCATAGCTTCCGATTACAAAAGTACATATCGGAAATATACATATATCGTTAACGGTAAAAATATCGACCAACACAATGTATTAACACTCGTTTAGGAACCCCTTAACTGTTTCATTCGACAACTGCCATTTACCGAACGTTGCACGGAATATCATGCACTGCCGATGCGTCCATAATTACGCCGCCAAAGGAAAACAGATGGTCATCGCTCTCTTGTGTGCTAAGCCATAACAAAAAGAGGTGCGAATAAAACGGGGGTTATAATTTTGATGGAGATATTGTCTCTGATCCAAAGTGTGCTCCTTTGAAAACGTCATCGTAAATTTTGATATGGCTCAACGTCCATGATGACCCTTCGGTTTCATCTATTAAATGCTCCGTTCGAAAATCAGTGCAAGCTTTTTGACTAAACTTAAACGTGCAGAGCCTCGAATTGTGAGAAGTTTTCTTTAAATTTAAATCTTCTTTTTTGTTTTGTTATATTAAATGTATTGCGAGCATAAGTCAGTCGGTCCGTTTTTTTGCGGTCAAAAATGCGTTTATTTCAGAATAAAGCAAATGAACGGATTAATGAAAGAATTATCCAACCATGCCTACTGCTTTTTCCCACCTCTCTGGCTATTTTCGATTTTTGTCTCGAAAACATGTCTTGCCTTTTGAGGCTATCATCCATATTTGGGTATCGTTGCAAAAGAATCGAAGCACCGTTCGCGGAAACATTGTATCAGCTATCAGCTATTAATCGGAACAACTAATGTCTGCTGATATCTGCAGCGACGGTACGACATTACAGGTAAGCACTGCAAACATTTTCTGAGTGAGTTTTACTGCATAGAGCAGAATTTTTTCAAGCTGAAAACTGACGATAATGCGACTTTTGGCATATCGGCATGACGGCTATTTCTTGTAGCAATTGTCTCGATTATTGTTGGTGGCTGAGCTTCTCAGTTCAATTTTCTCGTTCATGTTATTGGTTCGTACGTTCTACACCGTCAATATTTGGCCTTTGGATATCGTAGCGAATCCAGTGTTGATCACTCGTAAGGATTTAGCGGCGCTATTCTTCGAATTAATATGGAGAGCGGAGGCGGCTTTCTGTAAATTTCGTTTTTTGCCACAGAACTACTCCTAACCAAAGCTCCAATGGTGTGTACGCTTCGGTGTGATAATTTGTCCATTTGCACATAAGTTGAAAAGAGTATTTTTAAATGCATAAGTCTTTAGTTTATTCTACAACTTACAGTAGAAGCTACGCTCTTTCTCAAAAAATTGTCCGAACTGAATGGATTGTACTCCCAATACAGTCTCAATAATGAAAGCTTACTAGTTGCGTTCTTTTAGGTAAAAAATATTCATAACTACCTTGTCTTCTTTAATTTAAATAAACGTGATTCACTTTTCGTTAAGCTTTGCAAAATTTTTTTCCTAACCTTTTTTTATTAGAGTCTAGTGATAAGTTAACGGCCGTAGAAGAAGTTTGTGAAAGACATGAATTAAATGGTAAAAATACAATTTTTCTTTAAAAACTCTAACTTTGAAAAAATATGCATGTTTGACATTTTAGGTCTCACGTGACTAGGTCAACAATAGAAAATAAACTGAAGTGAGCACAACACATTTTTCCATAACAACGACACGATTTATTGCAAATCTAGCAACATGCAACGTACATACCTACCTATCAGAGTAAATCATCACATAAATCATAAATCCCCAAAACATATAAGTAAAAAAAAAAAAGAAGAAGAAATTTTCTTTATACAGAAGGATGATGGCTTTTGGTTGATAACTGAAAAGCATGGGGCTATAAATAGTTAGTCGACGTGGTTTTAAAAAAAACCCTACAATATGTTTCTTTCATTAACTCAGGCGCAATGCGAAGAATAGAAAAATCACATACAGTTCGATATTAACGTAGAAGTTAAATTTATATACTTCTGGTTAATAAATTTCAGTCTTTTCAGTGAGTGACTACATACCATATGCAGGAGTGTAAAGCACATGTTAGTGTACTTCTACAGACATTGCTTGTAAGTTAACATAGTTTTGTGGAAAAGTTTTCAAAGTTAACCTTTGCCCCGGATATCAAACAGACTGATTTGTCATACGTTCGCTATTAAAATAGAAAGAAAAAGAGGAAGAAAACAAAAAAAGATGATTTTTTCCAAGAGTGTTTTTTATATATTTTTGATGTGAACGAAGTACAACAGCCGTCGTTTGTTAAAATAGCATGTAATGCATGCGCGTGTTGGGGGATTAAAAAGAGCATCAAGCCCCCACAGATTTGATGGCAAAAGTCATGTTTTAAATACTTTTAAAGTCGTGCATGTGTTTTCAACTCCATACAACGTTTCTCACGTGATAATTGCTGGAAATTGTTGCAACTGCTGATGATGCAGCAGCACCAACAGCACCAACAGCAGCAGTAGCAGTTTGCTTGTGGTCTCGTCATTTTGTTGTTCGTGCAATTTCGTTTAGACTCAACAAATATCTTTGTAAAGTATTTTTGTTATTTTTTCTCCTCCCATCAACATTGTTGTCACCTTGAAATTGAATGAAGCAGAATAAAATTCTTTCTGGTTTCGCCTTCAAACCAATGTATCTCTACAATGAAGTGACCAAAGGTGCTGTGCTTGGCTGTGCTGCACTGAATTTCCAGCTGAATTTCACTTATCCGCTATATTATTGGAAGAAGTAAAGGGTTTACTGCCGCGTTAATATAAAATCTATTCGTTAATTCCATAGTGGAAATTTTTGTTGCTCTTTAGGTTTTTGAAAACATCGCAACATATACTTGTAACCCTACTGCGTCCCAGTTACTATCCGGCTCATTTGTACCGGCTCCCATTTATAGACCAAGCAGATGCTTGCGATCGACAAAAGTTTGCTCGCTTTTGAGTAACAATTTAACATTAAAAGACATACGGCGAACCGAACATTAAAACTTACTGGATGCAGCGTCCTTTGGCTGCGAAGGTTTCCGTTCTCGCTGTGTCTGCGAACGGCTCTGCCGCGCAAGCAACAGGAATGATTTAGATGGAAATTCCGCAAATACTGCAGCAATTTATGCTTAGTTCTACAATAGCGACGTAGGGCTTGGCTTAGATGAACCCGTTTTTATTTTTTTTTATTAAAATCCACCACGTGATGTAAAAAAGTCCTACGTTGACATATTTGAACCTAAGAAAAAAGTGTTGTTAATGTGAAGGCACCCCACTCAACTGAACTCTTTTTCATGTTTTTGTTTCTTTCCATTCTAAGGAATGCTATGACGGTCTGTCGTCTGTCGTCTGTCGGGGAAAAGCTGGTCACCTTCCACCTGCACCCACTCACATACAAATATCCAAGCAAGCAATGCACTTCAGCGCTAACATGTATACGCAGTGTTCGCATTACGTACCGTATGCCTAGGATTACTGCTACTGGTGCACTTTCAAATGCGATGAATCGCTTAGCTTGGATGGGTTTTTTCTCTTGTTTTCATTCCTGAAAGGCGTTGTTGCCAAAGATTTTGATGTTTGCTTGTAAGCTAAAATTTTGCTTCCGTTTGTTTGCTTTGACATCACTTTGATGGCTGTTACTATTGTTGTTGTTTACCTGTCTGTACTCAAGTGTCTGGCTTTACTGTTGGTTGGCTGGTATTTTACTTTTTGGCCTTTCAAAGACCTAAGCCTTGTAAGTTGCGCTGCGCTAAAGGGCTGAGATTGTGCACGCGGTGCCTCTGTTGTGACAACATCTGTGTATAGACGCTACTGAAAAATATTTGTTAAACCCACAGGCTGCGGGTTAAAGCACAAAGTTTCAGTCTGTTCAGTTTGCTTTTTCAGCAAATCGTGCAAGAAAAAATTTTAATAATTTAAAGCAACCCCAAGAATTCGCAGGGTTTTTTGAACGCATTTGCCTAAGTTCTATATAGCATTCCCTTGCCACTTCACATAATTAGCTTTATTCTCATCTCTTTACTTTATGTACAAAGCTTTTTTTAAACACTTCAGCTGTTTGTTTCTTTCCATTTAATTACATTTTTTTTTTTTTTTTTCTTAAAAAATTATATTTTAATATGTCCTCTGAAAGATCCTTCGACGAACGTCAAGAAAACTTGTGAGAGAAAAAAACTTTTATTAGCGCAGTTTTTTTAAGACGAAACTCCTGTTTAATTACATTGTAAGTGACAGCGAAATAGCGACTTGTAAGGAAGGGAATGGAAACAAAGGAAAATTGAATAAATAGCCAAATTATCATCAAAGAGAAGAAGAAAAAAGCGAAACAGAAAAGAAAAAGAGAAATAAGTATTAATTTAAAGTCGCTGCACTATTAAACGATGTCTGTCACAGTCCATACAGTTTTTATTCAAGCGATTTAAAAAGTTTAACGGCGACAGCAGCAATAGACTTTTGTTGCAATGTACTTAACATAACATTACCGACTCAAAATCATTTAACTTTCAACTCCAATGTGTCTGTTGATGACGGCTGTTAAAGTGTTAACGAAGTCTTTCCCCTTAGCCCCTAAGACGGCTCTTCGCATTTCACTTTGCTAGCAATGTTTTGGTCATTTATCTGTTGCCACATTCTTCTCTTCTGCAGTTTAGTCGACATGCAGTGTTGCAGTAAAAGAAGTCACAGAAAAAAGAAAAAATATTAAAAAAATAATAATAAAAAATTGCGAAAAAGCGCTAATTTGACACATTTTATCACTTGAGAAAAATTGGGTTTTGTTGCTTTTAGAATACAAAAAAAAAAAAAAAAACGAGGAAGCTTCGAAACTAAATACGCTTGGTTTGGTGAATAATGACGAAAATTTTTGATTTTCTTAAAAAAAATTTTGTTTTTGTCTATACGTTTATAATATCGGTGCCGTTCATTTTCTTCCTTAATCTTTGCATTTGCATGAATTCCTAACGCATTTCCTAGTTTGAGAAAGGAATGAGTTGTGAGTTAGATTTTGCCTTTGTTAAGCTGTTGTGGAAACTAATTAAGTTTGGCGCGTCAAAAGAAATTGATCCAAGCATGTCTAATGGCTAATGCTCGCTAGAATACGTCAATGGTGTTTTGCTAAGAAATTTTAGTGTTTTTTATGGACGTCTACTTCTTCGTCAGTCGGCCGAGTTATTTTTTCTTTATAAGGGCATTGGGGGACTTTCGCCTATTTCAACAGCCTCTTCGCGTTCTCGAAAGCGCATCTACCATTAGCTGCTTTACCGTACTATTTTTGGACTGAGTACAAGTCATTTCATTTTGAAGCAGTAATTTTTTAGAAATCTTTCGATACTTTGACGCTTCCTCTTTAGTAGAGCCAATAGTCTTACTTGCTAGTGCTGAGCCTACTCATACGCGTTACGGGCAATTCTATAAGCATCTGCAAAAAGAATCTCCTGGTCATGAAACACGTGTTCGAAGGAAATTTTTTGATCGGCTCACTAATGAGAATCAAAAGACCTATTTTCGCACTTATTTTATTTATTTATTTATTTATTTACACCCACCTAAGATAAATCAACAGCCGAATTCAATTGACTCTTAGAAGTAAATCTTACACTAATTATTAAGAAAAACTAGAACATTGTTATTATTATTATAATTTTAGACTAAAAAAAAAAGACATTGAGCAGTAGCAACACAGGCTATCGGCTTTAATTTATAAAAGCACATTAGATATTGAGCCCAGTAGTTTTAATACAGTAATGTATTGTATTGATGTTCTGTTCTGTAGCTGGTTGCAGAATGTCCATAGGATTAGTCGCTCCAAATGCAATACTTCTAGCCAAGGAAAAGTTAAGGCAGTCACAGAGAATGTGCTTTAAAGTGAGAATTTGTCCACAATTGCAGATTGGGAAGGAAGACTTCTTCAAGATGCATTGGTGAGCTGCAATTGTATGGCCAAGGCGGATTCTCGAAAATGTTTGGATCTTGATTTTCTCAACATTTTTTGGATATAGAGGTGCAATTAATTGAGGGTTAATAGAAGAGTACTGCTGACGATGGTATTGTAGATTTCCTTCTGTAATTTTCTCTTTAACTTTTCTCCCAATGTATCTTCGAAGGTCCAACTTTCCATGACATCATCCATAATTAGAGGTGCCGAAGCTGCATACTTCGCCATTCGATCAGCCTGCTCATTTCCCAATGAACCGATATGACTTGGTACCCAAAGCATTTTAATTTTGTTGATGATGCTCCGTCTCGATGTCGAAGGATTCCGTAGCGCTTCGCATACAGACAAACTGCCAGTAACAATGACGGTTTTGCGTTTGTCTTTATGGGAAAGATTCGAAGCGTGAAGGATAGCTTCTGGTTCCGGTTGTGAAAGTTGAAGCACTTTCATGAACCTGTTCTGAAGCATCTACCGCTGCACAAGCAGGTGGCACAACAGAAGATTTTGAGCCATCTGTGTATAAAAGATTCCAACCGTTACTCTTCAGTACTTTGGGTTTTCAGCTATTAGACTTCTGAAGACGTAATTTGGAGTGTCTTTTTTTCTTGTGCATAGACATCGAAATGTCAAAAGAGTAGTCTTTCGAAATCCATGGAGGTTTAAGACCAAAATAGCGGAAAGTTTTTAAGGGAACGTTCAATTCCTTTGCGACGTACAAAGAATAGTCAATTGCAGATGGTGTCTTTCGAATTTTCTGCGCAATAATAATCTTCCCCATGCCTTCACCGAGAATAGATTTGTTTGACTTAAGAAGCTTGGGGACTATTTTAGCTTTTAATTCATAAAGTCTGTTTTCTAAAGTTGGGAGACCAGTTTCAATTATAATATTCTTTATGGGCGTCGTCCGAAAAGCATAACAACTTGTTCTGAGGGCTTGATTATAGATCGGTTTAAGAATGTTGATATAAGATTTGCAGCTATCGGCATAAATATTCAAACCATAGTCAATCTTGTTTAAAAGAAGCATTTTGGTAAGATAAGCAATAGTGTTAATGTGCGCACAGCTTTTCCAGGCAACGTATTGTATGGAATTCACTCTTGTTAAAATTGAATTTCTTAACCGATGACAGTGTGTTTTCCAACGATATTTCTTGGAAAAGGTGAGCCCGAGAATATGAAGTGTCTGCACGTTTAGCACTGGTAAGTCGTTAATGTGCATCAGTAGATTTCCTGCATCGCATATCTGTTTTCGACAAATGTGCATTTTTTGTGATTTTTGTACAGAAATTTTAGCGCCTGACAAGTTTTCCATGATTTCAAGAGTCTTAAAATAGCATGAAGACCAACTCTGTCAAATGATTTTTCGAAATCAATTAAGAGAATTGTTACATGATTCCGTTCAGAAATCACTTTGATTGTAAAATAATCAATATATAAAAGAGGGTCGATGCACCCTCTACCCCACTTGAAACCAACTTGTTGCTTTGTAATCAGGTTCTTGGACTCAAGAAACCAAGATAATCTGTCGATGGAGACATTGTTTGAATTCGGAATTGGAACAACTGCTGCCAGTTTCCCTATGTAGGGCATATGGCCAGTCAAAAATACCATATTACACAGGTCCAGTAACTTCTTTTTACTTGAATTAGACAGAGCACTGATTATTTGGTATGAGATGCGATCTAGACCAGGTGTCCCCTCCCCCTCCCCTTCGATTTGGAGAGACAACTTTCAAGTTTTAAAGAAGGTATACAATTTTCCAGGAACATGGCACATCTGGCATTTGAAAGAGAAATTAGAGTCCTTTTATTTTCGATGAAAGCACTGGAAAAGTTGCTGTTATAGGAGTAATCGCACCACACTTCTCCAAAATAATTAGAAATCTCATCAGCGTCAGTTACAATTCAATTTCGTTCAAATTCGTTCAAATTTGAAGTCCCATTGAGTCGGCTGATTTTGTTCCAGACAACTTTCATTGACGTATTTCTGCGAATTCTTTTCGAAAAAGTTCGACACTAAGTGCGTTTGATTTTCGTAATTCCTTCCTGAATAGAGCATTGGGCTTTTTATATAATAACAAAAGATCACGATCAGGACATCTTTTAAAGCGGTGCAATGCCACTTGTTTTCCCCTAATAACGAAAGCGTTTTGCTCCACTAAGGAAGCCTAGTTCGTTTAAAAAAGCTGTTGGATTGAGGAATAGAGAGATGAGCAGCCGTGAGAATCGCTTTAGGCATAATAGTAGCATCATGGTTGCTGTTCCTGTTAAATGGCTCTGAATTCAGAAATGACTCGGTCTGTTTGGAGTAATTAATTCAATGCGCTTTATCTAGAATTTGGCCTGTTTTGCTGGAGCAACGGAGGACTTTGGAAGGTTAAGATCGATTATGATTGGAAAGTGACCACTATTATGTAGATCAGATCAGAAATAGACCAGAAAACCAAAGAAGGAAGGAACGGAGAGCAACATGTTAAATCAATATGTGAAAAGGTGTGACGAGTTGAAAAGTGCGTTGGTTTTCCATCGTCTAAAATGCAGAGATTGCTTTGATTGAAGGCATTTTCTAAAACAGTACCATGACTGATCTGATTTTAAGGACTGATTAAAATAACATCGCATAGCCCAGGGCATTACTGGGGTACACATGATGAAATCCCATCAGACCCACTCGCAAGACTACAGTTTAGAGACCTCAAACCATGTGAAACGTCACTTTCTGAAATGACCAAGTTAGGACTCGAAACCGACCGGGTTATTGGATACGGATAGTTAACAGTTAAATCGGAATCAATGTGATCCAACCGATCCTTTCCGAAAACCTGGAAAAAATTTCGAAAAAGTTCCGGTGAATGTAAATCATGGTTTAACCAAGTTTTAGTGAAGGCCAAACAAGAAAACTCTGCGCACATTGAATTTAGGAAAGTAGAGCGAATTTTCGAGCTTAGACCCCTAACAGTTTGGTAAATGAAAGTCGCTGGGTCTGAAGGAACATTTAATTTTTTGGTGATGGAAGAGCTACCTAATTAGTATTCCGGGGTCGATCCCATGGAATGAGTTCGTTAATTAGGGATCCAACTGGCCACAATGGTTTGTTTAAAAAAATTGCCATGTCTTCAGTCGGAACTAACACATTAAAAGACGACATAGCTCTAGGTTGAGATTGAGCCGATTTGAAAATGTCTACACGCTTTAAATTGACGGGTGGAACTTTTGCAGCCAGACAACTTTTTTTGTTATCCACAGAGGTGTCAGGCGCCAGTCTTGACACGTATATTGTCTTTCTGGGGGGAACTGCCGCCAACCGTACGTCATCCGTATTAGGAACGATAGGATTGACAGGTAGAAAATTTTGAGTTGGGGAGAAAATAGAGGTGATGACTGAACATCCTTGTGCAGCTTGTGCGACTTGCACAGCATGGTGACCAGCGGATACACGCGAACAGCCGGGGGGAAGGGTGGATTTGTTATTTTTATTGATACCTTTTCGAGATGTACACAGAGTAGCCTGAATGGCGCCTGAGAAGAGAAGGGCTTCCCGGCTTATGTGTAGCTTTAGTATTACCAGTTGAGTCAACGATAAAGGAAACGTTAACGTTCTCTGCAGGCAAGGATGGAACAGTCGAATGAATTGACGAACGACATTTAAGCGAAGACGGACACTACACTATGAGTTTTGGAATTTATTAAAACACTTTTCTACTAATTAAAATTAAACTCACATAAATTATTTCAAAAAGCCCTCCGAGGTGAATTTCGACCAAGATATTGATCGGATTGACGGAAATAACATCACACCCTACACTTTAGTTTTTTTAGATGGACTTTAGTCCATATTTAGGATACATACTCACGACCATATACATCGATTTGTATTTAGCATCAAATTTCTCACACTCCGCTTTATGTTGAAGTTATTGTAAGTTTTCTACATCGCAAGCTTTTTACAACGCTGAAGAGGTTCATCTTGCAACTTTATATTAACTAAAAACGCACTCTTCTGTTATGCAGTTAATCTTCAAAGCATTCAAAATTCATGAACTTTAGAGAGGAGGTGGAGCTATTTTCGCATAAACGACACACAGCTTGCGACCGTCTTCGCACCGCTTTATGTTTGTGCAGCGTCCAAAAATTAAACAAAATGTCTACAAAAATAAACCTCTAAATATAATATTTATGAAAGGGTAAGTCATACGTTATGCCTATATATACAAACATCCAACTTAGTGTTACCATTTATCAAGGAGTGATTTGCCTACATATTCATATAAGCGGTATATATAAGTGTGCATTATAAAAGAAATTTCAGAAAAACGAAAACCACTCGATACTTTTGATGTTAAAAGGTATCGGGAACATCTTATTGATTTGGGGCGTCGAAGAGTCCCTATGGATAACGTGTATGGATGGTTTCGATAATGACATGACTTGCCCTCACAAAATCCTAATTCAGCGCAGGATTATCATTTACTCAAATTTAATTTAAAGCACGCAAAGTTGTCCCTTAATAATTTGCTAATGTTGTTAAAGCTTGTACTTTGAAATGTCAAAACTGTCATCTCATTACACAACCAAGACAAAAGGATACGAAAATGTATCAGCTCTTCCGTATGACGCTATATTTGGCTAACCCTTTGAAATACTTCAACTCTATGACTAACGAAAAGGTTGCTATGTTCGATTGTAGCTGCAATTGTAAAACTGTAAACAAACACATTGCATACACACTCTTGCCTTTACTACGCGATACGCTTGAATAAACCCCGGTAGTGTCAAAATCTAAGGCGCTTTCGTCCCGAATATTTTGTTCACTTCATTAAAAATGTGTGTGGCACATTGTTTGATTCAAAGGTGTAAGCGAAAGTTTTGTCCGTTTCCATGAATTACGCGACGCATTAAACGTACCGTTCATCGTAAATATTTCCATTCCTTAGACTTGTTTCTTTATAATCTGATATATTTACAAAGCGAGTAAGTCGGTTCGCCAAAGCCAAAGGGATATGCGATTTTCTATTGAAAAGAGCTGGTTAGAGGAGATGTTGAGATGGATATTTTAAAAGAGTGAGTAATCGGTAAATCAACAAGTAATCCATCTCTCGTGCGTTCGATTTCTGTATCTAATTGGCATAGCAATATTACTGTTCGGGTTTTTTATTGGCTTTCAAAAGTTCGCTTGGCTTGCCAGAGGCCGAATAGATTAAGATCATCGGCACCTCGCTCACGCATATCTATGAGCTTTTCTCACACCTCGTGACCCTGAACGGCTCGCGCATATTATGATTAGATTTTCTCATTGACTTTTAATTGCGGGACGATAGTAACGAATCTAATTTCCTTTTCAATATAACCCATCACTCGTACAATGTCCCCTTTACCATACGATTAACACCGCAATTAGCAGAAAGAAGTGAGCGGAGACAGGGACTGTGTAGTATGTGCCCGACTAGTAAGTGCCACGCGTTCAACGACCGATCACTCACCACCAGCTACGGCCACACATCAATTGTAATTAAAGGCCGTATGGTCTACCGAACTGAAGAATGAATAGTATGCCGAGTATACCGATTTGAGATTCGCACTTCCTGTACTACTCGCCAGCTTCACTGTTGCATTGGAGCACTTCAAGTGATGACATCGAATGATCATTTTGGCAAAAATTGAGATTATGTGAAAAGGTGCTTGAGTGGAATATTAAATTGCATTGCAATTGTATTAAATGGCAGACGTTGCCTGTGAAAAAGTTTGCCGATTGCTCATAAGAGAAAACCTGCTTTAGATTCATTAGATCCCACAAGAGAGAATAAATTTCCCTAAAACACGTTTTCCACGTTTAGGAAAACTACAATTATAGCATAACTTGCGAAAACTCGCTTCTATTCTACGACATTGCAAAAGCACATTTAATTGAAATGTCCGGAGAGACCGTTAAACATAATTCAGAACTTCTACAAATAATGCGATTGTCAAGAGAGTTTTCTTTTTTCGTTAACAGAGGGCATTTTCTCTCACACTTATTAAATAAATGCATACTCTGTCAAGGTTGTATACGGTGACGATGATGTGGATCAAAATTCACGCTTATACATGAATTAAGAAAACAAACAAACAAATGTACGAATAAACATACAAAATAACGTAAAAAGTTAGTGGCGATAGAATACAGAAATTTTATGACCAAAAATTGCTAGAAACCCAAAGTGCAGCTGTTACAATTCTTCCCCTGAAATCAAGCAAGACCGCATTACTCGTCGACCGACGACCGACGACCGACGACCGACGACCGCTGCCACCACCACTGCTGTCACCATCAATTTGGCGACATTGTCTACGCGAGAGAGTATTTTGTTGCAATGCCTGACTAATGATAGGCTGACTAATGCAATTGTATGGATATGCGTGCAAGCATGTTTGTGCATATCTGTGTATACCTGATAATGATAACAGGATGACGATGTTGTAATTAAAGTGAATTGTGATATGAAAGTTTAATTTTCTAAAGATCTGAAAACTCAATTAGGCGACCATGTCCCCAAAGTGCTATAAAAGTCCACTCACTACACCCACCACTTTTTCCCAATCGTGTTAGGGTGTGTAAAAGTGAGTGTGTGAACATTGCATTTGTTTCGTGTCCTTTCATAACAATACATACATCTGCCCAATCTTAATGATTATCTCTTCTTCTTATTGTTTTGGGATAGATTTGCCGAATTCGAATGGATTTTATTTAAACTTCAAGTTAATTCGAACAAAATTTATGTAAATTTAAAACACTAGACAATCGCTTAACACTGGTAATATGAACAGACCGTTATCCTGATTATTTCAAATGCAAAACAATCCTAACTGCTACTCCCCCTCGCCGTATAAACGCTTAACGTCTGCTTTCAATTAAAGCCGATTTTCGACTCGACGTCATAAATTATGACTTCAACACGAAAAAAAATTATGAATTTAATTTTCTAAAATTGCCGCTGACGGTAAATTTGGCTGTTGAGTAAATTGTAAAATGAGAGTTTTAGGGTATGATGGCAGAGTAACCCTTGTGGTTTGCTTGTTTGCTCTAGCATCCCATTTCTTTTTTTTTATAACAGGCGTTGTAAAATATGGAGTTTTTTCTTCTTTTCACATTTACCAGCAACAAAATCCTTTTATCGAAACGAACGGCAAGGCAGGTTGTCGAATTGCCTGCCCGTCCATGGCGTGGCATAAAGTTGTTTGATGATAATAATGGAATACATTAAATAAATATTAAAAGTTTCGTATTCGCACTTTTAAGTGTAAGCGCTGAGGTCTTAATTGTTACGACTTATTTACGTATTTTCCTATATTTCGAAAAAGGTAAGAAATTTGAATTAGCTTATCGAGCGTTAACAGGCCACTGGGGCAAACATAATATTTGCGACTTACACAGGACCTGATCTCTTTACTTGAATGGCGATTATATGTTAGTAGATAGGTATAAATTTCCCTATTACGTGATATTTTTTTCTTTGGTCATATAAATGTAATTAAAAGTAAAATACTTTTCCATCAATTCGTGGTAAACTACTCATACAGACAGTCAACTAAGGTGTAGTAATGAAGCTCTTAAAGACCAGCTCTACCACATGTATAACCATATATAGTACTTAGCCTATATGTTCCCCTTTTATTTTTTGTTATCCAAAGATCTTTCACAGAATGCTGTCGCTTTACTGTAGCGATTCGGCCTTGCAATCGTTAACGATGATACACGCCTGGATCAATCCACTGATCTTTTTGCTAGAATGCAAAGTGAACCTACCTTTCATCCCCAATAACAGCACGAGACAGCAAAGGTTTCCTTTTGCTGTACACAATGCTCGACACCTTCTTTCCTAAAAAAGATGTTGTTTCGCTGCGATATGTGTTAGGATCACTATTGGTTATCTTTGTCCAAAGTATAAAAAACCAACAGTTTCGAATATCTATGTTCCCTGCACGGCAATTAGAGCAAATCTATGAGCAAATTCCGATTTCATATTTACGTGTCTCCTAAGATAGCCTTGAATCTAAAATATCATAAATTAAAATCTGCAAAACGTGAGAATCATTCACTAAAGAGAGGGAACTTTTTAAAGCTTACATAAAATCAAATAAGAAAATTATACTCGGTCGTGAGCGAATCGTTAATCTAAAAAGGACTAAAAAAAGGAAAAGAACTAAATTTCCATACTACAAAATATTGGACGACGAAAATTTATGTGGTATATGTGTTGGACTTTATGAGTAACAAGAAAAAAAGAAGAAAGCAAATGTGTTCTCAGTTATTGTTTCGTAGGCGTGTCCTTTGACCGGTTTGTGTCATTTTCAAATTCTTTTGCAAACTTGTAGGCGATATCTTCGTTTATGGGGGAAAGTTCACCGCAGACACCACGCAGTTGGACAAACGAACGTACTTAGGTGCATTCTGAATTTGAAAGTGGTCAAGAATTTATATACTTTCTAGATTCCTGCGCTCTTCATAGGTATTGAAAGAAAAATTAAATTTCGATACGCCATAATATTGAGTAGGCATGACCATAATATTGAGTAGTCACTCACTGAATATATGGCAAAATTTTTGTGTGTATTCACCTGCTGCAGTTCATAAGTAATGAGTAAAAAACCAATTTTTCGTTCCTTTTGAAAAACAAAAGAGTTCTCAGTTTACGTTGCACTATAGGCGTGCCCATCAACCGCATTTCAAGCGCATTTTCAGTACCAACCTACGTGCAGGAATGCTTCTGCCAAATTTAAAGTCGATAGCTTCATTTCTGCGAACAGGAGAATGTTTACAGAACAGACGTCAGACAGACGGACATGCTTAAATCGACTCACAATTTGATGTTGATCAAGAATATATATACTTTTTGGACTCCTTGATGGTTCCTCCTGAGTATTGCAAACGCCTTGGTGGGTATAATATAAAAATCTGTTAAACATATATTTTCACATGCGGAAGTAAAAGGCGTGGTAGTTCTTGTAAAACGATCGTTTTTTCACTTAGACCCTCTTACCGTCGCGCCGTGGGTCGAGTTTTGCGCCCCGAATGACAAAGTCGGAGTTTCTCGAATATGTTACTCAAAATCTATCGGCCATCGAACACTTTTTTGAATAACTTTTTATCAATTTTAAAAGGGAAGAGAGACTTAATAGGGAGAAATTTTATCGAAGTAGGTATGTTTTTTTTTTGGGAAACATTGCTGAAAATGTCTTGAGTCCTCGATGTTTAGGACACGAGTGCTTAAGTGGCTGGTCTTGTTACGCCTACACATATTAATTGAAAATGTGTATAAAAAGTCTGTCGTATATTGCGCTAGTGACGCAATTCGATCTCCACCCTGGGCATATAATAATTAATTAATTAAACACCCGTCTGCCCGCATATGCGAAATGCGTACAAGTTGAAATAAGCCGCAAAATGAAACAATCTGAAGATGAAATCTGAAATGCAACAGAAAACATTGAGATATAAAACAGAAAGGACGTACGTACGTTTTGTGGTGTAGAGCGTATACACACTCGCAATAAAACGCACAGATGAAAAGAAAACAATATATGAGGTGTAGTGGTACACATGCGGCACTATCATGAACATGGCGTTCGGTTATCTTTTAATGATCTTTAGTGTTTTAAAATATGTCACAATAAAATGACACAGAGAAATAACGTTTGTCCAGGGCCCAAGGATACTCGCATGTAGTCTAAGTAATGTGCTTTCGCTCATATGTGCAGACTGTAAACATTTCTCTATGCAGGACATAATGGATGTACGGATGTACGGATAAGAGTGCGCTAGCAGACGGAGACGTTTCATTATACCCGCAACCATTTGTATAAACAACAATGTTATGCACCATCAACCTGTCACACGGGCACAATAAGATCTATTCGACTCTTCAAGCAAGCAAGCTCCTGTACTAGATATTTGCTGTTTTTTTCCTTTCCCATTTTTTTGTTGTTGAAATTTACGATATTTTCACAAGTGTTTGTTTGTGTGATTCAAACTTCCGTTAAGAGGGTTCGGTTATAATTATTTATTGTAGCGTTAGTTTCTAACCTTGTCCCGTTTCTTTATTTAAAAGTCTGCCTAGAGTTTTCTTCTTCTTTTTTTTTTAATAAGCCCAATAAATTTTGTAGAGTTTAATTAATTTTACCTTTTGTGTTTTTAAAACCGGCCATCACAATAACAGCAATAACAACAAGCCCAACAAGAGCGCTATCAACGTACGCTCGGGTAATAACAGTTGGTCGAGCAGTCAGAAAAATGCATTAAAATTTTTTTCCAGAAAATAAAGTTAATTAATTGAAATAACGATGAAAAATAGAACAACAACAACGAAAATGCGAACGAATATAATGCACAAGAGAAGAAAGTCTGTGAAAAGTCCTTTCTTTAATGGTAAGTAAAAGCGTTGTAATTTTCTACGAAGGAAGCCAAACACGTTCAACATTAAACAGTGAAAATATGAAATGAAAAATTATTATTCGATCTTTGTAGCGCTTAACGATTAAACCAAACAACAATAAATACACATACATCCGCAGGCATATTATATTATATGTCGGTAAATAAAGGAAAACTATATGGAAAACAAGTCAAAACTTGTTGGTTTAATTTGCCTGAACATCAACGGAGTTGTCTTATAGAGGTCTACTTTTGACGCGACACTTTAAGTGGAAAGCGGTGCGAAAAACGGATCGATATGTCCCCAATTTTTATACTTTCAGGCCCCAATTCTATACTTTCATGATAAAATGCTAAAAGTAAAATCTCGTTCTCCTGTAAAGATCTAATTTTTACTGAGTTTTTATATGGCGGTTCGGTTCAAAAACGGTCCCATCCTAATCACATTTTGCGGGTTCCTTTAGTTTGCAAAACTTCCATTCACTCCACAGGAATTTCGTCCGTGCAATGGCTTTTCAAAATGATAAGGCGTTGCAACAGGATGATCTTATCCGATTCGATCCACATTTTTCACGTGTCGCTGAGCTAAAGCATGGCTTTATAGCAAACTTCATCGAAATACTTTGAAAGCTGCGATCTGTACATAGCTGAACATAGAAAGGCATTGTGAAATGGAACCAAATGCTGTAATAAATGATGCGCCTGTAGGTGATGCCGTTATAGGTGTGGCAGACACTTGCGTAAACCTAATGTATGTGTGCACCACAAATGAGATGAGATGAAATAAAAAACAACAACAAAATTTTCAGCAAATTTGCAACGACATGTTGGCCTAGAGGCTCCGCTTTTTGTCTCTCGTTCACTCTTGTAACTTCGCGTACATAATAAATAGTTAATAAAAATAATACTAACAACAATCAGTATAAAATAACGATTTGGCAAAAAATATTTACTTGTTATAATGCCTGCGCATAAGCACTCATATACAGATGAACGACAACTGACCGAAAGGCCGAAGCACAAGTCCTTCTTTCACTTAAATTTTTATTTGATCACAGTCTCTTAAATACTGCGAATACTGAATACGAGATTACTAGCAGGCAAAAACGTTTCTCTGCGTATTTGGGCAATTGCAAGAAGAAGGATGTGACTGTGGCTTAATGGTGAAAAAGTACCCTCTTTATCATGCGCCATTACTTCTTAGTGCATGAAAAAAGAAATTTAAGTGGACTTTGGAGTATTTGTAAGCAAACACAAATGTTGTTAAATTTGTTTGTATTTGGGCTTTTATCCCTGATATTTTACCAATTTCTTTGCTGAAGGATTGCGTTGAGTTCGTTAAACGTTTGTAAGGTTTAGAAATATTTCTGCATTAAATGTTTGACTTGATTAGTAGCGAGAAACAATATAATCGATATGGTTAAGTCTTATCGGTCCATCTGTCACCTGTCGAATTAAGGTTAGCTCAACCAACAGGGACACATTTTCTTATTATCTTTAGATTCCTTTTAAAATGGCTTATACTTTCCCTCGGATCACTTAATTAGAACCCGTACATACATATATATTTACATAGGTCTCCCCCTATTGTTATTACCGGTCTTTGAATTTGTTAGTACATTACTCTTTGAGTACATTAGGTCTTCTGTGTTACATTTTGGATATGACATGCAAACAGCGCAGACAAGCTGAGGGCAGAGCGTAGATTCATATGACGAATTTCGAATACACGCTTGCTTTCTACTCTGTCTTGCCAGTGCTTGAAACTGCGTATGTCTTATGAAAGCGTTTACAAATACTTATTCCTAGAGAGAAATCGCATTCCTAGAGTCATAAATTACATCCGTTGGGAGACCACTTCCCTAAAGTGAACATATGAGGCTTTAATTTCCTTATCAGGGCTTCGTTTGTTATTGCAAACCTGACTTTGAGAAAATGTATTCAAAGCATGAGAAGTTTTAGTCTCTATTTCGATGAGCAGATAGAACCCGGAAATTAGGTAAATGAGTTCCGATTCCCATGTCGATTTATAGCTGGTGGACTCTCAAGTGCATATTTCCTCAGGCATTTCAGTTACGCGAAATGGAAGAAACACCTGTCCTTGTCATGGGTTATATGGATTACAAAACGTATTAGATTTGGAATTTTCTCTTCCCAAAAATTACAGAAAAAAAAGCATTCACTCATTTTTTCGCATTGAAGAGCTCAGCAATTACTACATTTTTAAGATTAGATTTCTGTATTGCTTTTCCTATGTGTTTCCAGATGCACATATTTACAAAAAGTTAACGTAATAAGTAAACTGAAGACAAAGTGTCTTGAGTTATTTATAATTTTACGATTAAAAACTTTTTAATTACTTTATTGTGATGTTGATTACAGCTACCAATGCGTTTGCTTCACACGATATCTTTCTTGAATTTCAAGCAATAATTATTTTTATTGCTAATTAAAGGCTACGTGTTGACAACAATAAAAGCACTGCAACAACTTGTAGCAATAACTACTTTGTACAATTCTTGAGTTTGTTTATAAAATTAGTTTTTTGTAAGCTTTAAAAAAAAGTATTAAAATTATCTCTCCTTCACTTGCGCGTTATATGCCTTTATTTATTGCTGTTGTCGTATAAAGTTTTGTGCAACATTCAAAGTTTCTCAGGCATTTTGAAAATCTCGGTATGGATTCATCTTAATTTTCCTTAATATCATCTGGAGACAGCATCGATATTATCTCGAGTCACTTCTAGACGCATCATTCACTTGTGGCAGAGAACATCAAAACTTTTAAGCGCTTTTCAGACAAAGCATAAACTGTTGAGAAAAGAGCTAACGAAACTATTTCCCCATTGATATACCGCAGCGATACGTTTATTTACTTACTTGCTTTTACTTACTTATGGTTTTTTTATTTTTATCGTTACAAACTCTGCAGTACGCACAGGTCATGAAAATTTGGAGAAGAAGGGGAGAAAACCATATGTCGTGTTTCAGCCTGGGGGGTAATTTCAATAAAAAGTGCAGCGTAAACCCATTCAAGTAAAACGATTTGAATCCCTGCCTACATGAGCGACTTCATGGATAAAATGATTTCACAACTGAAAATTCCGTTTCGCGACGAAGCTATCACTATCCGCGAACTCTGTGTATAGCAGTTTATCGGAATCTGGAAGACTATGTCGTCTGCAGTTCTGTACTGTCCCGGTAACAGTATTGTGCACGAAATATTTAATTTTTGATTAGAGAATTAAGATGAAGAGAACTTACTTAAGGGTTTGTCTTTTTTGTTCTTTTTTTGTAAGAAGAGAAAACAATTATTAGCGATCCAAGAAAGCATTTGTACTTCTTATTGAAATTTCGAATCGATTCAGCCAAGTACATCCGCTCATTCGTCCCATGAAGGAACGCTTAACACTCGCACAAGGGACCTGATGCGTACGTAGTTCCAGCGGTTTGAAGTCCCGCACATTAGGCGTTTGATCTTCCGTCCGTCCACCTGGTTTACTCATTTTCGGTCGGACTCACAAATGTGTGATTAATTTTTCCTAAAGTTTACGTCTAAAAGTACGAATGATTCGCCTACAATTGTGTTTACAATAGTTAAAGACCGTGCTCTTAATTTCTGGAATTTTCCTGTAGAGGTCTTTGTCGCCATTGCCAATGTTCTCACATTTGAGTCCTACAATACTTCATCAACAATCATCGAGCTTTCCTCGTATAGGAACATCTTCTGATTGGTTGGTATTTATAAAAAAACTTTAAGCATAAATACGTATCAAGACCAAGAAAACTTGCCAAAATAGTTTTGACTGACTCTCTCAAGTCGCACATTGTGCAGTATTTACATGCTCGAGGCGTTGGGTACCCCGGATTCGCCACAAAAGCGTATCAAATTTTCTCGCTTTTTTACTGCTTTTATTGTTTCGCTTCATTCGCCTTTTTTTAAACCAGTAAACTTCGCAGAAAGTTGATTACATTTTTTGTTTTGTGTCTTATATTTTCGCTTGTTTGAAAGCAATTTCCTGCTTCGGAATAAATTAGCAAACATTAAATTATGCCTAAAGAAGACTTAAAAAGTAAAGAAAATTATAATGTTTACGGATAAAGAGACAGCAAAAAAAGAAAGAAGAAGAAGCAAATAGAATATGAAAAATAAAAAAAAAGTTGCGCAACTTTCGAACGGTAGAATTAACGTTCATTATATTGACGATAAGCCGTAGTACTTGAAATTCGTTTAAAGTGAAGAAGAAATTAAAACTTTTTTATTGAGTAAACGTAGAAGATATCCAAGAATCTAATCTAATTAGCTCAGCACACTTAAATAATTTAATTTAGTTGATTTTCTCATTTTAGAGAACTATCCACGTATACATGTCTGCTGAGTTCATATTAGCAATACCTTCAATAACGTTTAGACGCATTAAAAAAACACAACAACAAATTTCAATTCACATCATGCGTATACGACGATCAGATGGAGAAGTGTTAAGCTGTGCTCACAAAGCACTTTAATAAAATGATTATTGAATTTATTTAGTGGCTGAAAAAAACAGAAACTCCTTAAACACATCGTTCTTATTAATAAACGAATATAATCGTATTTGATATAAATCTGCCTTTTGTTGATCACGCCGAACGGGACGATTGGTGGTTGGGTCATAAACTGCTGTCTTCACTGTCGCTAGACTCATGCTGAGATCTGCAACGAATGTAAGGGATTTGCTTTACTTTTGCTTATGGAACTGACTCACTCAACGTTCTAAAGGCGCGGCAGATACAAGCTTTTGTTTAAAATAAATTATTGAAGAAATTGCTCAAGACAACAACGCTTAGTCGACGAATCCATATAAAGTTTTGAAACTTCTTGGTTTTTCAATGCTTATGGCACACGAACAGCTGTTATATCCCAACCAATATCTTTATCTGAAAAGAAGCCTAATACGAGATGCACAGTTGGAATGTTTAATCCACGGCTCACAACTCTTTGTAGTATTACGATCAGAACTTTATGAATGCCATAGCATATCAAAACCTTAATTGTTGTATTAATCGAAATAACTGTGACTAATGGAAAGTCGCTCTATTGAGGATTCATATGAGCGTCCTAGGGAAACTTTGATACCTGATAAATAAAAGACGAAACAATTTGCTAAAGTTATTAAACACTGTTCCGACGCGCGTCTAAGGCGAAAAACTTCAACAACAGATAGAGCGAATATAAGGCTATAACCAGTGGTGTTGTCGAGCCGGAACGCTTTGGAACGTCGTTCCGGTACTTCCTTTTTGGACAGGAACGTGTTCCGGAACTAAAAATGATTTCTGTTAACGAGAATTTATAAAAAACATTAGAAGAAAAAAATATAAAATTTTAAGAAAGTAAAGATTTCATACATAAATTTTAATGCAAGCGGGCCGTACGTTATTCATCCCTGGTATAGTTTATTGCCATAGCCAAAGGGGCCTGCGGCTAATGCTAAGAATTTTTATTATACATTTGTTGTGAACTAGAATGTCCAGATGTTGGTTTCCAGTATTGGTAGACGTTTTAAACTTTATTAGTTTATTACTTATTATTATTATTACTCACCGCATAGAGCGGCCGCCTACCTAGGATCGGCCCTGTCTATATAATTATGTATACGCGTTCCGGTAAAAAAAAAATTAGCACAACACCACTGGCTATAACCTCAGAAAACATTTTCTTACACGAAATTATTCGAAAGGATGTTAACAAGTGTAACTAAGACCTCCGCCGACCGTGTAACATAAAAAGCTTTAAAACAATCAAAGTGTAGTTTATTTTAGTTTGTTATTGTTTTACTTTATGAAGAAGACGTGGTCTTTGGTTATCGCAACTTTCAGCAACGACTAAGCAATCATTTAAAAATTTATAAATTTATTTAATTTACTTAACTACTTTTCCTAAGCATTGAATTGAATAAAATCAAAATGCAAATTCTCCTTGCTTTCATTTCTAATAAAAAGGAGGGAATAAAAGGCAAAGAAAAAAAAGCGGTTTCTATACCATTTCATACAACACCACAAATCCATTAAATATGATTAAATTGTTGACCAAAGTCTGAAGCAATACTTCTTAAGCTACGAAATACGTACAAAAAGAAAATCGAATCAATGTTGAGGAAAATTAAATCAAAAAAAAAAAGAAATGAAAAAACAGAAAAAAAGGAAAACCGAATAAGAGAATAAAAAACGAAAGGATTTGCGTTTCAATTAACACCACTAGACAGGTGAATAGGTTCGAATATACATAAATATACTCAAAGGATTCACTTTGAGGTTTAAACCATCCATTGTGTATAACTAAATCCTCCAAGAGCTGAAAATGAAAAGAAAAATACGGTGAAAGAACTGAAGAAGATGTATATATGTATTGTATGCGTACAAAAAGAATTTAACTTGGGAAAGAAAAAAAAACAAATAAGTAAAGAAAACGGAAAAAGCGTTATAAACCAGGAAAATGGTTTGTACAGATAGTTCTGTTTTTTTTTTTTTTTCATTACATTGTTAAACAATCGCTGTAGAGTCATTCATAAAATCTTAAGCTGTATTTTGTTATACACAAAAAAAAAGAAAAAAAAAAAAAAATGCTGAGCGGATTAATATTTTACAAAAAATTTTGTAAGTCTGCTATACTGAGATTCTAGAAAACCTTATCTCCTAGGCAGGACTTTTAATGTGCGCAACAAGATCAAACTGACAGTCGTATTGAAAACACAGACTTGTGTTTACACACGTACAGAGATTACATCTGTACGATTTGTGTTCTTTTTTTCTTTAACGGAAACACCAGACAATTGATTGTTTTCTGCGATTTAGGCAATATATGTTTTCAATATCGGCACTTCATGGAAAATGCGTACATTTTCTCTTGCCTTTACTCTTTGGGAGGCTTAGCTTCAATCAAACATCATTTTCTTAGCTAAAGAAATGAGTAGAAAACGAACGAACGAAATTATGCGAGTTTTGATCAAAAATTGAATTTTCGAGCTGTACTTTCCCTTCGACATCGGGTTCACTATTTTGCGAGTATCTTTAGCGTCGTGTAAGTGCATATGCAAAATGCAATCAATTTCGAAGTGTAGTTGATAGGCAAGGCCTACTCTATCGTATTTCGTGGCTTTTGTCTGAGATCGGTGCGACATATCTTGTTAATTAGTTAGAAATTAATTGTTAGCAGTGAAGCTTACGTAGAAGTTTCAAAGTTTTTTCCAAATCTGAAGTCGATATCTTAATTTTTTCGACCACGACGACCAGCATGTTTACCATAGACGTTTAATAGACGGACATGCTGGGATCGATTTAGATTTTCACGCTGCAAACGTTTCGGCAAAGTGACTGCATACCCGTCCATTGGCAGCGGGTGTAATAACATCAAATCTATAGGTACTTTTTTGGCTATCTTTAGCGTAGGCCGAGGTCTATTCGATTCGCAACAGTATCCTAATTTACTGACCCATTTCTGTTCATGGAGAGTTTCTTGTGCAATGAGAGCAAGCTCTGTCACTTGTGGGCACTTTAATCATATAATTAATGAACATGACTGGACATTGCTTTGATTCTGCCGTTAGCACCTGGCCCTTCTCACTATCTAAGTTATAATTAATGCTTTGAAAATAGGTACGTGGGTTTGAGAGTTGCAATCGTTTTCTAAGATTTGTTAGCAATAATTGTCTCCGAAATCAAGAATGCCCCCTTTTTAGTGCATTGTGTATTAAATTATTTTATTGTGGAACAACAGACAATTTTAACAAGTCAAGTCTTTTTTCAGCTTCTATCGATATTTAAATGAATTCGTTTAACATTTGCTCCCTCCTTATTTGTTCTATGCGAATCATACAACAAGAAATTAATGTTTTAAGAGCAGATAAGTAGGCGTTAGTATCTGCAAGTCTCACATGAACCTAAAGCAAGATTGTTTGATTCTTTAAAAGCCCACTCACGGACTTCACTACATTTTCAAAACCAATTCCAATTCCTTCACGTTCGCCAGAAAATCGTTAACTAGAGACTTTACGTCGACAATACTATCGCCTAAATGTTTGAATATTTGAACCGATCTGTTGAAGAGAGAAGAACTTACAACTACCTTCTCCTAAGTTATACCTTAGTTAAACTAGCATCTCCACCTGAAGAAACGCGAGCCCAAATTAGAGACGATTTTGTCTCTTCATACGTTATTTAAATATTTAACAATAATAGATGCTATAAAAAAGTCTGCAAGAGAATCGACCTATTTTCCACTTAACTTTAGGTTATGGGGAAATTTAAACTTATCTGTTAAAGCCAATCGCATCGCTCATCGAAGTACTGTCCGGTAACATATCGTCTTGATGAGGACAATTTTTGCCCCCAATCCCGTAAACCTCTTCCTAACTGCGTCATAGCCTACTGCATTTTGTCTTTTTTTACATTTTAATGCACACTTAACCAGAGCTTGTAAACAACTGGAATTTAACACCACCTGCGTCTAACCTATGTAGTTCCAAAATTTCGGAAAGAAATGAATACGTTTTGTCCATTTTGTACAGCATTCGAGTTCAACAAAAAGCTTATTTCTGCGGCACGGTATGTAAGGTTTGGAAAAACTGAACACAGGTCTATTTTTATTATACCGATCGATTCGGATTCATTTTTAGAATCTTTCAAATCTTGACTTTCTGCCTATCTGTCTCTTGTCCTTTCACTTATTCTGGCTTTCAATGTCAAGGTCAAGGTCATAATGTTCAATATATTTTGATGAAGTTTGCTACACTGACCTATTTTGGCTAAAACCCAAAAGCTGTCAAAATGGACTGGTTCGGCTTTTTGTGGCCCTCCCCGTTTAACGCGGCATTTTTAAGAACAGACTGAATGCATTCATACTGTAAGGTACAATGACAATATCCAGTTCGCTATAGAGAGAGAGAGGTGAAGTGTGAATATAAGTCCATTCTATTCATCTTCACGTCGAAGCAGTACAAAGTGCAAATTTAAGACGTTTTACACATAAGCGAGGAAACAGATCGAGTAGGTCGACGGTATTTTTTAACTTTATCTATGAAAACTCTGAGATTAACAAAATTGAACGCTTTGGCAGATAAAATAATCTTACGGATAGAAATTATTCCAATGCATGGGTCGCTTATTTTGTCAACACACTTACAACATACGGACGGAAACTTTAGAAACACTTTAGAGAGACTTTAGAGAATCTAAGCCTGTCCCTCTATTTGTTTGTGCAATGTCTGTAGTAGAAAAATTAGCTCAAAATTCAATAGGCCGAATCGGTCAAAGTGCGAGCCCACTGTGCTCTGTTTGCAAAATCGAAAAATGTGGACTTTTGCTCGCTACAAGTACAAAAGATACAGCGATGAAAACGTCTACCTGTAGCGTCTATAAGGGCTTCTACCTGAGCTACGCAAAAATATAAAGATGATCCACGTCCAACTAGACGTATCGATAGCCGACCGATGTCCGGTTTTTCAATTCCTTTTAGTTTTTTTTTTTTTAAATATTATTATTATTATTATTATTATTATTATTATTATATAAATTTAGCTAGAGAATAAATTCTAAGACTAAAGTCTTAAAGCACGAGCATCTAAGGCTTTCGGCTTTAATTTTATTAATATTATTATTAATATTATTATTAAAAACTCTACCGCACTTGAGATTTGAACCCACGACCATTGAATTGCTAGTCGAGACTCTTGCCTACTCGGCCGCTCAGGCGGATTTTTTTTATAGAAAAGTAGGGAGTGTCAATTATTTGGGTACGACGACTATCATAATTTTGTCTCTGGTCTATTCCTCTTTCTAAAAATAGGTTATATAAAATATGCAAAGCCTTGTACCCTTTTTCGTTTCGTTCGTCCTTTCCACTTTTCGTTAAATAATCAGAGAAAAAAATGCATTAATAGTAATTCAGGAGAACTAGTAATAAAAACAAAAAAAATTGATTGAAAGCAATATTCACTCAATCCATCATTACATCATTTCATTTCGTTTACAACGGTTTCTATGTTAAATCAATGAAATTATTCTCGTCGATTATTCAAGGAATGTGTTTTTGGCTATAACCAGTCAGACATACCCACATTGGTGCGTATGTTAACAAAGGCAACCAATCTGCGTAAACAGCACAACCACTAAATCATTATCCATTCGGACATTTGTGTACATTCGGCAATTATGGCAGCAATAGCTTGTATTTTTGAGTGCTGGCGATTTCCTGGCATTACTTAAATATATCTCCTCTATAACGGGTATTGTGGAAGGAAGGAGTTTGCAGCTGCATTTGAATTGTATTATGGAAGTGAAGAAGGCATTCGGACTCCTCGGACTAGTTGCTTAAATTGACTGAAGATCTGCTTCATGTACTTTTTATAGTTATTTGCCAAATTAATTAAGTTTTTAAAAAACACTTGTGCTTTTGCGAAAAACTTGTTATGGCAGTTAGGGCTGGCTGTTCATGGGCACGTGATTTTGACGCTTGCAGTTTCAGTTAACTTGTAAAATGCGACGTACCTCGAGAAAGTTTACAATTTTTGAATATTTCATTAATAAAATTCGATTTCGATTACAGCGTTTAAGCCGTCGCTAGCTCTAATCTGCGGTTATAACTATCCTGCTTTGCGATCAATTCGACAATGTGGAAAAATCTGAGCCGGTCTTATGTCTCGTAACCTTAACATCGGTAACATGATAAGGATACGCAAGCAAATGAAGGAATTTCTTTGCAGATTCCTTTGCGTCACGCTCATAATAGCTTCCAAGCGCTGCAATTGACTTGTTATGCTAAGCAATTTTATCACTTTCATTGCGAAAAATCCAATTTCAGCTGAAAGGTCTTTCCGGTAATCTAAAGCCTTTTCTCAAACACAAATATAGGAGACGAGGTGATGTTTTTGTCGTGAAGAAATGTGAGTGGTCTCAGTGCAGAACGCTTGTTTGTTGACCCGGTATTTTTGAAGAGAGTTTCAACAAAACTGCGTGTTGAGTGCATGCTTGGGCGGAAAGAGAAAGAGCGTTTAAGAAGGAAGGTAAGAGAATCTGTTTTTTAAAAATGATCTTGATGAGACAGGAGGTTCTCAGTGGAAGCCCTATGGATCGAGTGATCAAGACGTGTCTTCACGAACCTAATTTAAGGGCTCATAACAAGTACTTATAAACTAGTACTTTTTAGCTATAAGCCCCTGTATAATTCGTATCTATATGCATGTGCACACATTATGTGAAAGTGTTAAACAGCACCAACGAGACTCATTGTCAGCGAGCCTTTCCTGTTTATGCTGTGTATGTAAAGAATAAATGAAAATATTCCCATATTCGTAATCGAACTGTTCGATTGGGCATCGATGTGTAACCGACAAGATTCACAATCATTTCGTACTACGAAACGTTTAAAGAGTATTTGTCTGTATCTTGTATACGTGCAGATATACGGCTATATATAAATATTCATACACATGAAAATTAAATTGCATTTTAATATTTTCCAAGAGAATAACAATCAAAAGTTTTAAGAATCATTTGGCGATTCTGAAGAAATATCTTTTGTAATCCAAGTCGCCTTTTTTTTTGCTGTCTTCATATAATATATTAAAATATGTAGTAATGAAGTACATGTATACGTAATGTGAGCATATGTATGGAACATATATAATCCTTTAATACTTATATAATGGACTTAAAGGGAGTGGTGTACACTATGAAAATCTTATCCCTTACAGGTTTTCTTTTTTAATTTAAAAAATTTAACATTTGTGTAAAACCGTGAATATCAATCACGACAGATGAGGATTGGAATCTAAACGTTACTATATAAGAAAGCATGAATTTTTTTTTGGGGTGTTTTGATTTTTTTTCCTTTAACTTTTATGCCACGGCTGCACATCATAGCAACGCCGTCAGCTTAGAAATTTAAAATGTTGTCATACCTTCTTTATCCCGAATATCTACACAATGATGCATTGGCAGTAATTAATTCCGTTAATAAAAAACAAAAATGACAAAAATGAACGTTACACGAAAATGACACACGGAGTTACCTGCCTGTTAGAGGTACCAAGCTGCTGAAATTTACGCATGTGTTTCAAGTTATCTTCAGACCCGTTAAGCTACACGCGTTGTCACCACCAATTGGAAATTTAAAACATTAAACATATAGACGCTTGAGAAACTTAGGTTTCCTTTAGCCTTCAACGTTTTGAAATACCACAAATCGTACTATACTACAAACTATAAAAACGGAGATTGAAACGTATGGTTGAAGGGGAGTGCGCACTCTTCTCATAACGCGACACAAAAAGTTGTGGAAGTTGTCAAAAAAAGTCTTGCGCAATAAATATATTGTTCGGTCAACATAAGAACATAAGAATACGAACACCAAAAATCTATGCAATTTTGAGTTAGTTGTTCAGACCAAGCTTTAATAAAACTTTGCGACGTTAAGTAAGTGCATGTATACGACATGCCGCAGAACGCAATGTTTTTAATTCAAAGCTTTCAAAATATCCCTTTTCGCTACACACAATCACAATTTCATACATTTTAGTTTCAATGTCGTTAAATGTCATCGCCACATATGAACATACCTGTGGCCTTTATCAAAACGAATCAGTTCCTGGGGAACTTGGACAATATCTGATGATGCAATTGATATGAAAACTGACGCAGTATCCCAAAATTTATATCGTGATATTTTGCGGCCTCATAGGGCGGAAACTCGCCTGGAAAATTTCGGTGGGTGGACTGCAATGCTCTACTCCCCCATTTATTCATCAAACTCTATTGCTCAGGCGATGAGTTATCATGTAAACGAACAGAGCCTTGATGCTGTCAGGTTAATAAAAATAATGCGGAGCTCTAAATGGATAGTATTATCGATTAAATATTTTTTGGCGTTCTCATGACTTAAAACTGCTGTTTTATTAAAAAGCTAAGCAGGATTAATTTGTGTACTCCGTATGTACATATTTATATATATTTAGATAAATTAAACGCACTTTCCCTAAAAAGAATAAAATTGATTTATTAAATTTATAAATTAAAGAAAAAGCACACACATGTATTTTTATACCTTGCGACATTCGAAAAACTCTGCCAATTTTGCGCACTCAAAAGAAGAAATAGTTTATGAAACTCAAGGCCCACTCGTTAGCAAGCAGCTCCTGTAAACTCATAATACTGTAATATATGTGTTGTTGTATTATATGGACATGTATACATATATGTATATATATATACATATATACGAATACATCGATGAATGTACTCTTTTAGTTAGGAATGCTCGAGCGAAAAAAGGCATGCCGTTAAAACTCGCTTGCAGTTAACTGAAGTACGCTAATACCGCAAGAGCTGACGAAGCACAAAAACAAAGAAAATGTATATACTACAAAATAGAGCAAAAACTCTGACATGAGGAAGCCTTTCTCACACATCCAATATTTAGAACTGGAGAACTAGATTCGTGTTTCCCTAAACTAGAATGTGGATCGTAAGTTTGTAAGCCAATTAATGTGCAGGTCTTTCTATGCCGGTCTACACTGTGCATTGCAAACAACTGCGAGTGTTCACAACAAAGTTTGTTTTGTCTACACTTAACACTGAAAAGAAGCTGTGACCGATGCATATGATTGTGCTTTACAAATATTTGCTAAACTTAAAATACCTCCTAGGATGGCATAATAAAGCCTGCCCTCTATCTTACCACGTCATTAAAATCCTTTTCACTTTCATTATACGTGAGGGCTTTTAGTACTTGCACAGACTATCTTTTGTTTGCTTTACAATATATTGCGGTCCGCAATTGAATTTTACGAAAAATTAATATAATTTATTAATGTCAAAGTGCATTCAATTTGTGTCTGGGCTTTTGTGTACATGGCAGCATCATTACATCAGTGTTGTCTGAACTGTCAACGCCATGACACTTTAAGTAGAGGTAATTAAAACAAAAATGACATGTTCTTGTAAAACTGTCAATAGGTGTTATTGACAACAAGCAGGCAAGAGACAGAATCACATATACAGCAGAAAACGGCAGAGCTGAACAGAACAGTGCTGAACCGTACTGAGCTGCACTATAATGCACTGCCTTGAATGAATGAACCTGAACATTGTTCACATAGCCAATCATAGCAAACGCATGGACGCACCTAGGTAGGCACTATGTACGCGTCAGTAATTCAAAATAAAATTGAAAAAAACAAAAAAATCAATTTTTTATTCTTTTTGGACCGCACAATGTTTATGTCTTCAAATATGCAATAATTTGAAATAAATATTTGGAATATTTTTAATGAAGAGATTTTTTTGTCTTCTTTTTTCTTCTTTTATTTTAATTGAAACTGAAATTGGATCTTTGAAAAGATTTCAGATATTTTAATAAAATGCTTTTCAAAATGACAGTGTTGATGATGATTATATGAAAAGCTTCGGATGCATTGCATGACAATGAACCAAAACCATAAAGATGCCAACAAAACCATATGCTTACGAGCGAGGGATGTTGCTTGACGTTCTCAATTTCAATGCCATTAATGTCTCGACACTCGACATAAATATATTTTCCCTGAGATTACTGGCATTGTGTTGTTGCACTCTTTTCTTTTTTTTTCATTTTTAATTTTACGATCGGATTTTCAATAACCACAAAATCGAAAGAAATAATACAAAACTTTATGTCATTGTTGTGGCAGTAAAATAGGTTTTATTGATTTCTCGGTATTTTAACTTTGCTCCGGGCATCATGTGTAAATATGTTTTGCTTTTTTGCTCTATTTTTTTTTTACATCATTTTACTGTCACTGTCGAAGGCTTTGCTTTTATTTTCTCGTAAATGGCTTCAACTAATTATGAGATTCAAGAGAGTTATGGTAGGCAGCCATTGTTAATATATTTTATAGTTATATTCACACATTGTTCTGCGTATCGGGATGTATATGAGACATGTTTTTTTATTACGTTTTCAATTTTTATTGATTTTTAAAAATCCAAAAACTTTCGCGGTAATTAGTAGAAATATGCTTAGTTAATATGGAACTAGATCAGTACATCCTATCTTTTGTATTTTATATTTTAAGCAGATTTATATGTTACGACAACCTAGTTATTAGCTTCTCTGCTAAATGCAAGCAAATCACTTGTCAATTGAGGAAAGTGTCTCTCAAAGCATATGAATGCGAAATTTTACATCTCTGCCGATCATCGTCAAAAAAATGCCTAAAAAGGCATTCAAATCATATATGGACGCTTGGCGAAGGCGGGATGCCGGCGTGACTCAGCCCAGTAATAATGTAATAGTGTAATCCATTCCCATTCTGTTCATTTTACAAAATCTTGGATCAAAAAATAAAAGAAATATTAACGTTTTGTATAATATATCCTGAATAACGAACAAGTAAGAAAATTATGCTCGAGTATAAAGAAGCTACCGTTTGATTCATTCAGAATCACCGCCAGATATAAAAGTTCACCACGTCCATTTTATGGCTTGTGAGACAAAAACGCGTCCATCTACAAGTACAATTGACTTAAAAGTAGAATGGCGAAGTGAATCGGAAGTGGTCGAAAACGTGGACCGATCCGAACCATTTTCAACAGCTTTCATCCTTGGGCGAAGATACATCAGTGCACAAAATTTCATTAAAATATCGTGTCTGTAAGTTGAGCAATACAAAACAAGTCGGACAGACGAAGAGACAATATTAGAGATACTGAATCAATCGGTATAATAAAAGGCGAGTCAATTAAATAGGTGTGAGAAATTTTGTATGTAACCGAATAATTTTTTGAATCCTGTGCCATATAACTGTTCCTACGAAAACTTCACATTTAAATTATAAGAGAGAGAGAAAAATTCGTTCATAATGCTAAAAAGACATAAAAATTAACCTTACCGTCTATTTTTTCGATCGAATTCTATATGTAGGATGTAATGGAAACCAAGTAAGAATATTATCTTCTGTCTTGACCGAGACAAAAAAGTAAAAGAACTAAATTTTCAGGCTCTGTAATATGGGGTGCGGTTGGGTTTTTTTATTTTCACGATTTTATGTATACGCGTGTGGGCTTTGTAGGCGGGTCCCTTGAAAAACTGCCAAAGTTTTTGCGAATTCGCAGGCGATATCTTCATTTGAAGATATCCGCCAGATGGACAGGCGAACAGACGGACAGACGAACCGACGGACATGCTTCCGAGTATTTCAAATTTGAAACTGGTCAGGAAAATTTATATTTAACGGTGTTTTGAACCTTGTTTGTGGGTGTTATGAAGGTTTTGAATAAAACTTCAATTTTGAAACACTACAATATGGAGTAAGCGTCTTTTTCAACTTTTCCCATTTTTGTGCTGGTACTACAGCATCTCCCATAAGATGTGCGTTCAAATTTGTGTACATTTATTTGCTATAGTTTATGAATAGCGATAAAACACCCACTTTTCTTATTGAAGAACAGAGCTGTTCTCAGTTTACGTGGTATTGTAGGCGTACGGTTCGAACAATTTGGTCTGTTTTCAATATGCATCTGCGTGCAAGAATTTCCAATGTACCTTCATCTTTTGGCGATGGGTATAATAATAAAATCTTTGAGAAGTAAATTAAGTTTGGTAATCTGGGATGACGTTACTTGGCGTTTTGAGCATAATGCGGTAGGAGGGCTTTCAGAAAAGTGTGTCTACATAAAACTAACACATCCATTCATTCTTCACTTTATTCATTCATTCATTTGTTCATTCATTCGCTCACATTCATTCATTTATTCATTTATTAATTGTTTCGCTTCTTCGTTCAATCATCCTTCTACGCATTCGTCTACTCATTCATTCATTCATCCACGCATTCAATTATTTATTCGCATATTCATTCATTCAATAAAATCATTCATTCATTTATTCATGCATCCATTCATTCTTCCTTCTATTTAATCACACATTCATTCATTCACGCATTGGCTCATTCATCCTTTCATTCTATGTTCATTCATTCATACATTCATTCATTTATTCATACATTCATTCATTTATTCATACATTCATTCATTCATTCACATATTGATTCAATCATTTTTTCATTCGTGGATTCACTCACTCACACATGCATGTATTATCCCGAAAATCAATAAATGACTGCATGGTGTTCTTATTTCTCTTTTTTTCCGAGCATGCACGAATGCTTTATTTTTCCATGTAGTAGCACTTGCACTTTTTCTTCAGTGTCGTTTTACTTATGTTTATGTTTTACTTAAATACTAACTTATTGTAGATTTTATTAATACATACACTTTCATACTTTTTACCTAGACGACAAGTGAGGAGGGTGGCCAACGCTTCGTCCCTCTAGAAGCATTGCCAGATATAAAAATTATGTGAATCGATTCAGTGCCAGTTATAGGGTCTACTTAGATATGTCCGTCTGTAAATAACTGTTCATGTATTCTCGTCTTGAAGAAAATTAACCCTTTGGCAAACGCTTCGGCAGACAGCGTAGTATCGCTACGCTGAATATAGTTCGGTGAAAAGTTACTTTCTTCCTTTTCTATCTTTATAGCCACCATTGAAAACCGGAAGTACATTTCAGTCCTTCAAAACGTTTGCGATACCCGGACGGACGCCTTAGAGACCCCATAGAAAATATATATTCTTGATGAATTCAAATCTTCTACTCGTCTACTTCTTTAAATTTGGTAACAACATGGGAAGTTTTTCTACGCACGGTGGTGTTCAAAACGGGCCAAATCGGTTAAAGTGCGCGCTTAGAGTCAAGCGTTTACGCAGAACATTTTTCCTTTCAAAAGTGAAAAAGAAATAGTTTTTCGCATCGATAAAATCATAAAAATTTTCACATATATTCAGTGAGTGTTTCTACAACGTCTGCATAAAAACGGAGAAGTTGCCCACATCCACCTAATATACGTAGCAGAGAAGCGTGACATCATATTTTTCGCTTTTTTGAAATGAAAGCGATGGGTATGCAAGATTGGGCTAAAGCCAAATATAATTTTCTCACTAGGCTCTTCTCCTCTCTTTGCGTCACGTGCACAAAACAAAGTTCAAATCGTTGTTCGGCTTCTTCTCTTCCACAAAAAAATCTTTAAAAGCGTTATTAGAAGCTTTGCGTTAATCGTGATTCCAATTAACTTGTGAAAGAAAAAAATTATCTCGCACAAAACCATTTCCCGCCGATTATTCAAGGAATGTGTTCTTTGACTGTAATCAGTCATACACACCCACATTGTTACGTATGTTAAACATGTATTGTAAATTTTTAGCAACTATTCACACACTGCATAGTGCATGATTTGTTTTTTAACAAATACATATACGTTTTATTCATATTCAATTTTTATTTCGTATGTATATACAAGTTTGGGGTGCGTTCACTTTCTCATAAGATTTGCAACACAAAGGAGAAAGTTACCCCGTAGAGCGTACATATTTTTGATTAGCGTCAAATTCTGAATCGATATAGCCATGTGTGTGAGTGTTTTGTTGACGGTCTCCTCGACGCAAAAATTACGATATTGACGAAGGTTGATATTGAAAAACAGCCAAGTCGCCTACGATTCTGTGTACACTGACACCAACTGTGCTCTGAAGAGAAAAAAAAAAATTGGTTTTCCGCTGACCTCCAGCAGTTAAAACGATACAAATTTTCACGTATATTGTACCTGTAAAAAATTGGAAAATATCTGCCACGTCTGCCCAACATTAGAGTGTACCGAGTTTTTATTTTTTTCTACGCAGAAACCTTTATATGCCCTGAAGGCCGCTTCAAAATTTCCATAAAGCCTATGCGCTCTTGATCAGAGCCAAATTCGAAATGTACTTAAGAATGTTCATCAAGTATGTATTCCACCGCCCATTTGCATGTCTGCCCCTTGGTGTAATATGTGTGGTAAACATTCTCCCGTTCATCAAAAATGAAGACATCATCAGTCGAAGGGCACGCCTAGCGTGCAGCATAAACTGGGAAACTTCGCTTTCCGGGCTTTTGGTTCCGTCCTAACAAACGATCAAAATTTTCACGCATATTCTACGAAAATAGAAATAATTAGCCACGCCCATTCAATATTGTGACGTATGAAAATTTAGTTTCTTTGTGTTCCATACCGCAATTATGGAGCTATCGACTTCAAATTCAGAATCAGAATCATTGGCAGTTCGGTCGAAAAACGCGCCTAAAACACCCTGTAAACCGAGAATACCTCTGTTTTTCGATAAGCAAAAATGCTTTTTCGATCGTTACTCATAAACTATAGCAAATAAATATGCAAAAACTTGACGGTATATTGTAAGGGCGACGATGTAGTACCCGTGCAAATTGGGAAAATTTGACCACGCGTACCCAATATTACAGTTTATCGAGACTTAATTTTTTTTCAAGAGTTTTACATGGCGCAGAAGCAAACTTCAAAACTCCCATAAAAAATATAAATTCTTGGCCGCTTTCGAATATGTACGCAACGCAACTAAACGTGTCCGTTTTGCATTTCCCGATCAAAGAAAATTCATAACATTGCGTTGGCTTAACCGACAGATCGAACCTACCGTAAATATACGATAAGTACAGTAATAACAAGCTTGTAGAAGGCTGAAGGTGAAAAAGCTTCCAGTGATGTTTTAATCCTTCTTTTCAACGTTGTCAGATTGATTGAGAGAAGCGAAAAACTTTATGTTTATTATATATTTACCAAGAAGGGCTACGAAGATATAGTTAGCAGCGTTTGGCTTAAAAGTCAGAGTCAGAAGCCTGTTCATGGGGTTCAACGAGCTTTTTCACTTGTTCACTAATTTCACTTGTAACGGTTTCGAAAATATTGTGAATAAGTTCCAGTTGAAAATGAATTTAGGCGGAAAGTCGGCGAAGAGCTCCATGGATTTTGCCGACTTTAACAAGATTTGTTCTTATTTCAATACACTTTTTTTAATGTGTATGTACTGCGCTACGTGCTTTATTCAGCACGTTTTTTTCTTTTTTAAATCTCGTGTTTATTTATTTATTTATACACGGTTTTTATTTACTTATTTTTTTTAATAACAAAACCCGCACATAAAAATGCGCATAAATATAAATATATGAGAAAACAATTTAATGAACCGTTTAATGGCGTTTGCAATGGCAATTGATGCCGGCTGGCGTCATGAAAACATATCCCAGATCTTTTGCGCTAAACTGCTTGCTTACTTTCATTTTCTTATTCATTTTGTGCTCCGGCTTGCGGATGAAAGGACTTTTAGTGTAGCATTCAGCCATCTACAGCCAGTTAAACGCAGTCATCATTAATCACTCGTTGTAATGAACTTCCGCTTTTACAGCCACGATTACATTCAATGAATTCGACAATTTTTGCAAAACGAAACGAAAATGTCGAAAATAACTTTGTTGCGGCTCTCGCAAGCTGTACGCACAAGCTCTCTGCATTTGTATGTTTGTTTTTATTGTTGGCTTGTTTACGAATATCATTAGTTCTGCATTGTATGGTATATGTCGCAAGTACGAGCCAACAATACACACAAGCAATTTATCGGAATATTTTCGAGACACATAAACTACAAGCTAATGGCTGATACACGGTCTGTTTGTGATACATCGGTCAAAAACTTCCGGGATTAATTAAGAGAATTTTTTTACAAATTTCGACTTTCGACTCCCCAGCACAGACTCTTCGCAGTGTGATACCATCAGTCGAACGCTTCTCTGATTCTGCAAAGTTTCTGGCTTCAGTTCGTGCACTTTCCCGATCGACTTGCGACACAGCTTGTTTTTGCTCATGCGAAGTAGTGAAAACACCATATTTTGAATCTCTAGGATGTCAGCCATCTCTTGCAATTTCACATTTCACTTATCGGGATTGATTTTTTTGATGTGCAACCAACTGTTTGGTCCTCCACTGCATTCGGCATCAACGATGTCTGTGGATTCAGCAAACCGCCGAAAAGTTGTCATTCTCAACGGAGAAGAGCTGCCATAACATCTTTCAAACCAACGCTGAGTTTGAATGGGATTTTTTCCTACCAAGAAGCGTTCTTTTTTAATTGTTTTGAAAATAGCGATCGCGCTCGCAACTCGTAAACTCGTAAATGTCTGAAGGACACGAAATTTTGATAAGCTTCGTTTGAGTGTTGCTCCTCTTTACATTTAATATGGATTTTTTGTTGGAGGTGACTTTTGCGTATCTGGCCCGGGAATTGTTGATCGATATGTTCTTTCCGAAATTATTTGTGCTTTCCTTTGAACGTAACTATTAAGAAAAAATAGGTTTCTTTTCAAATTTTTATTGCTAGCTAACAATGCTAACAAAAAGTACGCATGAATTTTTATTGCAAAGCGATTAGTTTGTTATTTTACTTTCTAATGACAAGTTTTCCAAAAGAATATTTTCCACTTGTTATTGTTAATGCGTTCAACGTAAGAATGCCTTAAGATGTCAATCTAATCAATCCGAAGATTTTCTGATTATTTTCTACAATAAGTGCATTGCACTTAGTACGGTTGGCTTTAGTAATGTACAGATAACCATCATCGTCAACCATCGTCAACACACTGTATCGTCCTTATGAGCTTGGAGTAATAGTCAATCCCGTTACGTTATGTAACTTTATGTATAATCATTCGTATGTGTGTAAGGTTTACTTTCTTTACTTCTTTCTTGCAGCAGTTTTACTCATATTTTATTTTATTGCATCGCAATTTTCCACAATTTAGGTTACTATTGGATTACGCAAACATATGCACTTTTATGCACATACATAACCATAAATGTTATGTTTATTTACTGACTTTATATCCTTATCATCACACAAACACATGTGCCATTTTGTCGCATTGCTGTCAACAGTCTTGATTTATTTATTCGTTTTGCTTTTCTCTTAGTAACAACTTCTTTATATTATGTAGATCTCTAATTGGACCATTTCTCTCAGTTTGAACTCTTATGCATATCATATGCGTAAACACTTCTATCCACGTATTTATGGCTTTCATTTAGACTGGAAATCAAGTCGTTTAGAAAAGAAAGCAAGGATGTGTTTTTTATTTTTTTTCACGTTCAAAAATTAAACCTTGAGAGCGAATAGTTAAAGGAAATTATTTGCTATGTTTAGTTTAACTTTAGCATGCTTGAAAGCTCTCTTCAAATCCGCACTTCATCCGACAAGAAGGATTATGCAAATAGTCTTTGGTTCTTAACGAGCTATGTGCCACATTAAATGCTTTTCTTTGAGTAAAACAACTTTTGCTTGACGCAAATCCTCCCAAATTTTCAAAGAAGTTTCATGTTTCATGTCTTTTTAATTAGAGCTAAATAAAATTCCTTGCAGGTACTACGAAGTTGCAAGTTGCCTCTCAAGATTTCATTTCGTAAAATTCGCCTTTTTACCCCCTTATATGACAGGTAGGGTCTTCCTGTTAAGACTTTACTTCGAAAACTTGATCGTTCTAATTCAGTTTTTCTTTTTTCGGGATGGGCGGTTAATGGGGTGCTGTGTCTTCTTGCCAAACCGATTGCCATCATCATATTGGAACAAGGTTGCTAATGCCTAAAACAATGTTTGAATGCAAGGCCTCAAGGTAGACGTGACTATTTTAATGTTTCTGTTGAAAAAATGTTTAATGTCTTCACTTACAAGACGACAATAATCATAAATTGATGCCTAAGTTGCTATAATCGAAGGTGAGTTCAAATTAAAGACTTCTAAAATCTTTGAATCTCACTGAACAGTGCACTATTCCATGATGAGAAACTTTGACAGGCTGGAATATCGCAAGAAGCCAAGAAAAACGTCTCGTCCCAATCTGAAAAGAAGCAGTGAAATGTGAGCATAGGTGGAAAAGTGTGTCACTGCCTAGCCCTGAATGTAGTTTTGCCATTAAGCGAACTCAGATTTTCGCAATTCTTACACGGTTCAGTGAAGTGTTTCTGTCGCTCTGTCTATCGTTTTGTCTCTTTGCTTGCCCGTTTATTTCACCCTAAGTCTGTCTGTTCCCCCGATTATATTTCCTTTGGCCGCATCTTTATGCGATTACCTATCTTGTCGTTTGTATTTAGTTATTATTATACGGAACAGTGTCAAGTGTTAATATGATTTTTTTTGTTTAGACTTTGGTTCACAACATTTTGCTTAAAAGTGATTTCATGTAAATGACGGCGAATAAGTTTTTATAAACATTCGATGGCGGAAGCCGAAGTTTTAACCACTTTGCACTTGTATCAGCAGCAATTCGAAAATGTAGAAATATATAACCATTGGGTGTTGGTGGTTTATTGGGGTAAACTAAAGACCCCTAGCACAAGTCCAAAGAAAAAAATCCAATGGAATTATATTGCATAACCTTGATCATTGAACTCTTCTCCCAACAATTGGATTATGCCACGATATGTATTGCTTGTCCACGTCGAAATCATCAAATTCAGGCACAAAAAATCAATTACCATCTTTGTGTGCAGCGTCAACTACACCTCGAGATCGTGAACTGCAGCAGTGTGTTAAATTTTGTGTTATATGAATAGTACGGCATGTGGGTTTTCTTCACATCTGATCTTCATCGCTAAAGAGTTTTTTTTTCACGAAATAATGGATCTCTTTTAAGATGCTCTGCTCTATGAAGGGTATTCCATGTGGTGCCTGTTCGTGAGAATGCCATCTGACGGTACTGGGGATATTTTGGTGGTAATCAGAAAGAAAGAATGGACGGTACGCCATTTGAAAAAACTAACTGTAGAGACCAGAACTAAAAACTCAAATTTGGCACGTATACTGTGTTCAAAAAATAAAAGGAATATTTAGTTGAAGAATACACACACTTCGCACGTCAAAGTAAAGTCAAAGTGGAAGGTTTTTTTTTTCTAGGTAGGTACAGCGATTATGAACATTTAAAAGAGATTTTATGTCGTTTGGCTAGTTAAGTTGCTTTGCCTAACTTAAAATCCATTTGTTGAACAACGCTTTCTTTTTTTAAGTCGGTTAAAAGAAATTAAGTTGCTTGTGAAAGGATGCTTTAACCATGAACTGTTAATAAGCAGTACAAAAACTGTAAATAAAACGGAACAACTCTTGAGCAGTCATTGATGAAATGATGAGGAAAGTCGAAGAGCATGTACATTCGATTATACAGGTTGATTAGGCGTAAGAGAGGTCTAAAGTGTGTGATCGGACGAATCAATTGCAGTAATTCTATCAATTTTAGGGAGTGATTTGCATTTGTCTTCTATAACTTCACTTACCACACAATTACTTAATTTTTCGGGGGAAAGCTAAGGTCATGTTCGAACGTCTGAAGAGACGTTTTGTATAAGTGACGATGATCTGCGATGCTGGTGGTGAGGCACGGATTTCCGCTCACGATCCAGGAAAAGCTCAAAGTGCATATCATCCTAAAAATCAAATCAAAAAAAAGCAAATCAAGAACTAAAGCTTTCTTTCTCGATGATCGTAATGCTCTTCGCGAATATTTCCTCCTAAAATTTTAAAGGACTAAATATGTAACAAGGAATATGATGTGGAAATTCAGGGTTACACCAAATCTTGGAGAGATTGGTCCTTGAAGAGGTTTTCTAAAGCCCGTTCCAAATTTGCTACAACATGATCGCATATTGCTGTAATTATTCGCCAATTTTCAAAGAAATCAAACTAATGTTCCCTCATAAGCATCGTATTCACCTAATGGGATTGCGAGTGATTATTTATTGTCCCGAGGGTTGAAAAAACCCTCGGATGGCTTCAATAGAAGCCATCACAGAAAGAGAGAGCTAACTGCTTGGATGTAGTCTTTCAAACACATCGAAATATATGCGGAAACCCAAAACATATACATGTACACAAATAAAATTTCCACTATTTTTTGAACATCGTGACGTTTTGTTAGTTGGTGAAAATGAGCCGGCTCTGCTTAAAAGAAATCACAAACGACAGGCAACTGAAACACCCAAAAAAAAAAAGAAAGAAAAAAATCTGATACTTTTCTGTAATGCCCTTAAGTTTTTAACCTAAATTGATACGAGATTTAACTCGATATGTCATCATCATCAGCTAAAAATTACTTCTAAGGTTTAATTTCTCTTTGTGCTTACAACATAAAATCCAACAGTTTACCAACATTTTCGTACATACGATAAACATTGTTGTGCATATATCTTTAAGCTTGTTGAGAGAGTGCGAGCAGACCATCTATGTATGCATTTGTGTATGTGCATATGTATAGACAGGCATGGCTTGTAACATTGAAAATACAATCACGTAAGGATTAAAAAAGTTGAAAATGTCATTAATTTACAATCATTGGAATAAAATTGAATAAATCAACATGTTTACCATTCGGCAAACCACAAAGCAAACGAATAGACATGTTTCGATGCTTATATTATATAAATATATAAGTGTGTTTTGTGTTTATCGATCTGCATTCAAATATGTAAATATTGAATTTATGTGTAAATTATTGCGCTCACTACATAAATATTTTAATTTCATTATATAATTACCTGAAAGATTAAAGACGTATTAAAGTTTTGATATTCAAAAATCAAATTATCATCGAGAGTACAAGTGATACGTATGTTTACCTACTATTCGGTTCGATAATAACGGTACCGAGAATGAAGACACACTAGTGCAGTTATTTCGCCCGTCAACTCTAAAAGTGTTGGAGAAAATTCTCGAAGAGACTAGGTGGACTAGACCCGTGGGTCTACTTGATGCCAACACTCCAAAAATCGCTTAAATTGAGATAAAAAATCAATGAATGACGCATGGCTTTCAAGGTGGAAAATAAACACGATACGCCCATGAAAGCTGAAAGACTGATGCGATGTTGAATACAAACATATGGTTTCTCACTTAGGGTGGCCCTCCCCGAACTCCGTCCCAGCGTCCAACTAAGGCAGCACTTGAATAAAAGAAATTCTACCGAATCGTTATTAACAAAACCGGTAACGCTCATCATCGATTGCTATGAGTTTTCCACATTCCATCAATTAGGCAACAAATAGTTAATAATCTGTTGAGCTTGTGAACCAAATTTGGAATTGTTTGAGATAATTTCTCGGGTTCTTCGATTCCTTCGTTAAAGCATGCGGGTTTTATTCTTCACTCAAAATACACCATATATTGGCTGCAGGCAAGTTTAGTTTCCAAGAAGGGCTCGCAGCCCATAAATTGTTGTTATCGCCGCAACCTGCCAAAGGCTGGAAAGAGAAGTACCTCAATACAACTTTCGATTTCTAAAACTTTCCAATAAAATTCTTCCAAAAGAAATTTTTTTTAAACAATCGCAATGTTTTGGTAAAAAAATTTAATAGACCATCAAATTTTAGTAATGGGGCTGCTAATGATAAACATAGAAAAGCATAGGAAAATTCGTCAACCATTCATTGTTGAATTATTTTTTAAAATTATCCGAATTCTCATAGTGCGATATGAAGATTTATCCGATTGAGTTACTGCAAATAACGTGGCAGTTACAAATACCAGAACCCCGATCCCGTCTCATATTGCACACCATTCGTGCTAATCCTCTGCTAAATAATCAAATTTCTAATTGTTCAACTATTTGTCGAACTTCATCCCCACACGAAAATAAGTGCGTTACTCAAGTGCAATTTGTCAGTCAGTCAATCACGATGTCACTATAACTTAGGTACTTTTCTTACCCTCCTTTTGCTGTAGCTGAAAATGAAAATATTACTCCGAAGGGTAGTTTTCTTTTTTCCTCATATAATGTATCGTTTTTCAATTTCTTTGGCTTTACGTGAAATTATGTATTACGTTGTTATTTACGATTTCAATTTAATACTAATTTTCGATTTGGATTTTTCAAGGAATTGTTTCCTAAGAATAATACAAGAGCGCAAATGAAGACATACAGTGAGTTTTCTAACATTTTTTATTAAGTTATTGAATGAATTATTCATTAAAATGTTTCAACATAGCATTATGTTATAAACGAATGAAGGAATGAATAGAGTTCGAATTTCATAAGAGGCGCAACGAAACTTTTTCTTGATTACGATTACAGTTCACTGCAGCAAATAACTTTCAAATCTTCTTTAACTATGAATGGATGGTCTTATACGTATAGTGTCATCGAACCGTGAGGGTGCACGCGTTTTGTCAAAACGTTTGAAAAACTCAGAGGGAAGATTCGGAGACAACATAAAGTGTTTAAGCATACCTGTCTGTCTACATGTCTGTGGTGAAAGGTTCTCCTAGTTTCAAAAGCGAAGATATCGGCTTAAAGTATAGCGTAAACCAGATGGGTATTGAAAGTTTGCCAAATTGGAGACAGTACTCGTCCACAGTACAATATATACAGAGAGCACTTTCCTTTTCAAATTTTTGTATTCTATATTTGTATTTGTATATTCTATAGACAATCCTAGTGTACCTGCATAAGGTTAAAAAAATCGGTCATTGCGATCCAATATTTTAGTTTATCAAAATTTCATTTTTAAAGCATAGGTGATGGGTATAACAGATTCGGATACAGCCCGATACAATTTCCTTACTTGTTTGCTTTCAGACGTATTAAGATATGCTGAAGAAAGCAGATGAGTGAATACATAAAATTAATTATTCAGGCTCAACTTGTATGGAATTTTTATGACTAAAATTGTTACAGCCCTCATCAAAGCATGGATTAGTTTTCGACAATCGTCAGACACATCGAGCACAAGCATCGAGTTTGTAAGAAAGCCATTAGTTATTTAAACTTTCATATTAGAGTTCGCTTTCGGTCGCCACAGTAGCCTTAATAAACTATTAGTCCAAATGGAAAACTTCATGTTGACGTAATATTTGTACGTCAGTTGGGTTCGGAAACCCGAAACTATTCGAGAGCCGCGGATGAAAATTTGAATGGGAAGTTGACTTAAGAATTAAAGACGAGTGCTCATTAAGCGTGACATGCAAAGCCAGTTAATATATTTCCCGTGCAACACATATATGGAGCTGCTATGAATAATCGTAACATTATTGTTAAATTGATGAAATTGGCTGAAGGGAAGGCGTGAAGTTTGATGCTTATACAGCGCTGTTCATAAAACTGTTAAGCCTGTTTTGGGACTTTAGTGTAAACAGAAAATTTGCAATTATATAAATATTTATATAATTATGTCTATCTGACGATGGATGTTTGATAATGTAGTGAAAGTACCAGCGAACGATACTTCTCCTTATAAATAAAACAAGGAAGAAAATCGTATTCGTCATCTGCATTCCAAACAAGATGCTCTATAACAGTAGATGGACACGGCTGGGCGGAAATTTTTATCCTGCGGTTATTGTCGTTTATGAGTAATGAACAAAAAATCCAGAAAGCGGAGGTGCTCTTCCTTTATGTTACGTTGAAGACGTACCCTTTGCTCGACTTGGCCTGATCAGCCTGCATGCAAGAACTTGCAATGTTGAGGACCATGTCTTCACTTTTGTGACAAGGGGAACATTTACCATAAATATCATGCAGACGAACAGATCGACAGGCTGGCTTGCTAATCGAGAATATATATCTATATCGATAATAGATCTCTGAATCGTCCCTTGTGGATATTGTAAAAGTTTTTTATTAGTATACCTTTATCCTTCGGTGTCCGATATAGGAAATGCGTAGTTGATTTTGAAGTTTAGAGAGAGAGAGAGAGAGAGTTTAGTTTAGATGAGGTACACCGTAGTGTTACTACTGAAGACATCGCTAACAAAAGGAGTGATAAGGGAAGAGCGCGGTTTAATTCGATTTAATTGAGGTGATATGGAGCAGAACATTAGATGTTGATGAGTGCTTTGCGTTCGAAAAACTAATATAAATGATGCTTTTTCCAAAATTTGAAGAGCGATGTCTTTGCATACAACTTTCTGAACAAGATCCGGACTACTTTATGAGATATAGATTGGATTTTGCTCACCAGTAACAGTGGGCCAGACTTGGGCTTAACAAGTCACAGGCCGAATATAAGCAGCCACAATCACAGCAATTTGGGTGCTACCAGGAAAGATTACAGGTGGCGAAAGAGCAAAGAGAAGCGTGGGAGTTTTGTGTGTTCGACTTGAAAGGAATTGTTGTTTCAGAAAGTGGCAAAACGATACTAAAATAGTATTGTTGTCACTTATTGCACCAGCTGGACGAGAAAAGACTTGATTTATGAAAGAGAAAACCATCTCTCGTCAGGATAAGGCGCCGGTTCACAAGATTCGTTTCGCAGTGACCAAGTTGAAGCAATTAAAATACGAGGTGCTACGACATCCATTTTTTTCGCTGCCAAAGGTTCTGATGTGAGAGGCGTTGTTGAGTCAATGATAAAAATACTTTTAAGGCCTGCAGACGAGCGTTTTGAACATCTTTCAGTGGTTTACCATGGGATTATCGCTCCTCTCCTGTTGTGTGTAAGTATTTACATTTCAGTTTTTGGCACGCAGACCAATTTATAAAAATTATGTGGGCCTGTCTTGAATTTAAGACCTTGCTTTAAATATTAATTTCTTTGTCGTTTTTATTTACGATAGTTTTTTATAAATCGATTCAACGAATAAACGAGCAACTCGTTCAAACTGAAAAATCTATTGGATTCATTTAAATTCAACATTTGGATTTTATTATTATTTCCTGGCAAATATGCTTTTTTCGCATGTATGCTTTTGTATGCACGTGCATGTGAGTATGTATGCCAGGATGTGTGTGTGCATACAATTGATATGAGTTTCAATTGAAAGGTATTATCCGTGATTTATTTCACGATTCTTTAATGTTTGCATACGACAGCAACAGCAACGACAACTGCTACAATACCAATAGCGGCTGATAGAAGCAGCGGCACCAACACCATTAACAGCATTTTGCTTCCGATTTTGCGATTTTTTTTCCTTTTAAAATTTTTTGGTTTACATCAATAGGCTGAGGCATTTCGCTGAATTTATTGTAATATCAAAACGCAAATATGGTTACGATGTGTTCACAACAGTTTCTTTAATAAGACAGGTAACCGATCCTTGAACTCACTGCCTAGTCGCATAATATTCACAACACTTCATACTACGGTTTTTGTGCACTATATGCTCTCGGCAGATAAAGTCAAGAAGAACATTTCCACCATAAGCTGTATAGTGTTTTGAAGGTATTGCTTCTGTTATTTTGCTCGATGTAGGGCATTTCAGTGCTTTACATGAAGTATGGAGATGGAACAATGCAAAAATGTATCCTTTGACTTAACAGCTATTGTTGATTGAGAAAAGACGTAAAAGTTCTTTTTAGTGCTGTGCTTAAATTCCCAGTAGACGTTCAATCACGCCTGAGATCCAATTTGCCAAAAATAATCACAGACTCCTTATAAGAGAGGATGGATTTAGCAGCAATTCTGCTTACATCGTGCTTATCGTTTAGCTTCTAGCTCGGCTTATGTCATCTCTTTTCTTTATAAGCACACCATCATGGAACTTTGCAGAATAGAGTATTTGCAGCTCCGCTTTAGGATACTAGAAGGCTAAGGTTAACATTATCCCCATGCATCATCGGACACCGCGAGATGTTAAATCTTCACTCTAATACGTATCCGCGTTAGATTTCATAGACCTCTGATCGGTCAATTTATTAATCAAAATAGACTATTAAATATCAGCCCAGACCACTTTCCAACAATTAGAAATCTGAAATCGAATACACCTGCGATATGCATGCAGAATGCCATAGTTGGCTGTGACTTTCAAAAACAATGGCTCGATTTGACGAGTCCAATATGTGCCAATTGCGTGATGCATAAATAACCTATGATTGATGCCGAGTCATTTGCAGTTTTAAACTTCATATCACTGTAGGAAGTCTGAATCTTGATAATAAATGATCGCCGTAAGTGTCGAGAGTATTTGCACAGCAGGCTTTCCAAACACGCATAAAAAGATAACATGTTGCGTACATATATATTTCCATAACCAAAACTAAATTATTTCATTTGCCGAATTCGGGGACGCCGTCGTGGAAAATAATGCAGAATACAATTTGAACAATGTTACACGCTAGGAAGCATGTAAATTGTAAGCAATCCCAAGCGAAATTATTTTAAGATTGCGATAAATATTGCAAGACACCGATGTATATATTGGAGAATGCTTCCAAATGCTTCCAATGCTTCTCATTTCGAGTTCGACAGGAAATAAACGTTTGCATTGGGTTCTTAAAAGAAGAAGAAGAGTGGATGGTGACCAATCGATTTTCAATGTGTACGTCGAGGATTAGTATGATTTTTCGATACTGTGAATCACCGTAGACCCGAAATTCCCGAGACTCCAAATGGAAATCAGGCGTATTAAAGTATTATGTGTACTGTGCTCTCAGATAAAATCCGAACAGTGCATTTCGACGTATTGAGGACGCAACTGGCCAAAGTAATATTGAACGCGGGTAACTATTATTAATGTGTGTGTGTGCGCAAACGCTAAAGACCAAAGTATGGCTCGCCCCCTTTCCAGAGGCACCATCACCCAAGCAATAATGTAGTCACACCACACTTGGCCCAGTTTCAAATTTTTATCGCAATCGAACAAATGATAGGTAGACAGACGTACGGAGAAACGTAGTTGAATGAACTCAGTAGCTTATTTTGGTGAAAAGCATAATAGGTTTCAAAATGCAATTTGTAAATATCGCAAGCGAAAAGACGTACGCGGTCAATTTGCACCCCTGAGCGATGCGTGTAACAGAAAATAACAACAAGAACCGAAAATCTTTCCATTAGGGATTACGTTTGTTTTTTTACTTTTCCACGCTAAGTTAGTTTCCTTAAGAATTCTAATTAAGTTAAATAAAGTCATAATTAAGAGAAAACAAGAAGTGCCCTCCTTTGGCACTTTCTTTGTTGTAAATAGCTATACGCTCGTTTGCGGATATGGGGTAGCACTCCCCACCCCTTTCATATATTTTCTAAGGAAAAACTTGTTCAGCTTCATAATGATATTATTCTCGTATTTTGTGTTTTCACTTTCCTTTTCTTTTACTTTTTCAAGACCTGGCACATGGAAATGGTAGCGGAAGAAATGCTTAATTAAGTCGCACCCTTCGCTTGCCTTTTGTGTCGTTTTTTATTACTAACTTTTGAATTGTTTCAAAACCGTGATAAATCTAAAAAACAGTAACCTTGACGCCTTCCGGCCTTTTTTTCAGCATTTTAGCGTATGTTACAGGAAGAATAAATTATTATATGAATGCCGCACGAATGTATAAATGAATGAATGGGTGAATAAATGAATGTGTGTATGATTAAGGGAGCAAGTGGCTGCTTGCATGGGTAAACGGGTAAGAATGCCTTCAAGGCATATGATAGGCGAGAAACCACTTCAATCTCTCATCCAACTACAACAACCCATTTTATACATACGCACGTACACACAATATAAATAGAGAATAATGAAAAATATTAAACCCAAACTTTCGCTTTTTTATGATTACATTTTCACTTCTATTTTAAACGTATGTGCGTGTTTGTGTATGCCTGCGTTCATCTGAAGAGCCAAAAATCCTTGCGCTTTTCTAGTATTTGCTCTTTGCTCGATGTCTTAAGCACTTCCTTGCTTGTTCTCTACTTATCATTTGCATTTAGCCTAGATACACACATGCACACTTATGTAAATTCTTACATACATACATACGTACATAATGAAATCGTAGAAAATAAATAAGTGAATTTACATGCATTTGACAACGAATTTAGTGTACCCTTCGCTTAGGCAAAAAATTCACTTTTAAACTGGATCTAAACAAAAAATTTTCAGATGCGTCGGAGGCGAAGTGAAGTACTTAGGTGTGATGAGGATATGATAGTTCTTATAAAATTTACATTACTGATTACTCTAAGATCGTGAACCAATGTATTTATTTCCATTCTTCTATACACGAACAACCGCTGCTTATAATGAAATTTCCCATATGTAAGGATCAACTTTAAATACGATTATAAAGCCAATCTCCTAAAGGCTAAAGAAGAGAAAGAACGTAAGGGTATACCTGATTTTCTGCCTTACAAGCAATGGCCCAAGTGAAAGTGACTAGTGATAAAAATGAATTTACTGCAAAAAGCCAAAGTGCAGATGATAAGTAAGTAATGATAAGTCTTGGCATCGAATTTCAATGCCTCATGGTATATATTTGGATAGCTTAGCCGTCTACGAGCAATTAAGCTATCACTGATGATTGAACCCGGGTATACTGAAGCGGCCAATAACGAAAAACTAATTATACAAACAGATTGGTGTGGATTGGTGTAACAGTGACAAAGACTTAAGGTAGACCCTTTGGCTTTTTGCCAAATCGATTTAAGCTTGTCTGTCAGTCTGTCCCGCGTTGTTCATGCATTCGTGTATTTAATCTATTGGTTTCAATTATTGGGGTATTTTGACGAAACTCAAAACACTGGTGTGCTTTGCCCACTTTACCTTCTTCTTTCGAGAGAAAAAAATTGACAATTAGCAAAGTTTCTCATTAAAAATCGCAGACTGCTAGTATTTCGGCACAGTGAAGCAGTGTGGAAAATTTTGATCGGATGGGCTCAGTTTTAAACCACTCGCATATAATCTTTCTTACGAAAAGTAAACAAAAAGAATTAATTTTTATATTTTGTGATTAAAATTGGTTTTCTGAATTTGGACCAAGTTTTGGACCCCTCCACTCATAAGGGTAAGCCTTATAAGGCATGGAGTGGCTAATTTGTGAAAATTTGTGACGAAAACTATTTTATAATAGCAATACAAAAATTTAGCTTTCATGAGATCCGCTATATGGGAAACGGAGCGAGAAAGACAAATATGGTCAAAATATTATAAATAAAATTCATACGTGCCATTACTCTTTTGGATCAAACGAAAACATAAAATAAAGAAAATGAGATCTTGTTGCCAAGTTAAGGGTTATGTCTAAACAATAAAAAATGGCAGCGGTTTCGACAGGTAATCTTAACCCATCCAATCGTTCAGTATTCATGTAATATGCTTAAGTCAAGCCTTGTCAAAAATTATTTATAATTGAAAATTGTTTGCTTATAACAATCTATTCTGAAAATACGTCGTCATTATCTGACTTGAATCAATGCATTTTTAAGAGGACATATCTTTAAGCGCAAATATATGTGTACCAACCAGTTTTAAAATCTCTTGAAAACTGCACACTGTAGGGATAGGTAGGAAAGATAGGTCAGATAGGTAGAAAAAGCTCAGAAAATTATTCTGAATCACTTGGTATAACAAAATTCGCCAGAATTCTGCTTAGAATAGAGCATCAAGCAATTTATAATTTGCATTACAATAGATGCGGTCAAGCGTATAGGGTGGGTAGGGCAGTGATGCACATGCAAAGGAGGCATTCTAGGTAAACTAAACAAGGATTCCCTCCATAATGCCATTTTCTACATGTGTGTGAAAGCGATAGAAAAGTAAACATGTTTGTGAATTGCTGCTTACTAATACCTTTGCAAACTCGTCCTTGCAATTATGCCAGCTTTCCTGTAACTGAAGAGAAGACGTTTTGCTACAGAAAGGTAGCGTCAAATTGTAAGTAATTAAGTTAAGTAGCGCTAAAGAACCTGAAGGATAGCAACGAATTATATCTAAGGCACCGCCCAGTATTTCAGAGAAAACTTCTATTTTTGACAAAACATTATATCTATCTAACATTTTTACCCCCAGTATTCAAAGAGTTGTTACTAAGCGTCATCTAGTTTGCCTGCTTCAAGAGATGACGAATGAATTGAAAAACTTTTTATAGCTTCTGGTGATAACTACGAAAATAAAAACAAAAATTGTACTGCGATAAGAATGTTTTCCTAATAAAGCCAACATACATCTACACATTGTTGTTAGTTTTCACTTATAGCGAAACTTTTAGGGGTAGTAGTGATAATTTATTCATGCATCTCCATGTATACAATAGACATTTATGTACAACTTATGTACAAATGTGTACATAGCCCGAAAGTTTACCCTGACTTTCTAAAATTTCTCCGGTAGAAGTTTAAATTAAATTTTGCAAAGTAAATTGAAGCCGCCACAGCTTCCACTTATTGTCTCGACCCATTATTTAAAATAAAGTTATAGAGGCTATGGGCCCAGGCATGTCTATGTATACGTAGATATATTTGTAATTATTATTATGTAAATGTCTGCTCTGCATACTCTTACGCTTCCACTGTTTAGAGTGACATGTCTATTATATCATAAGGTTATTTAAAAATTTAATAATACACTAAACAACAACGTAGATGAAAACAGTATTGGGAAAAATAATGCTTTCCATAGGTGGAGCTACCAATGCGGTTTTCATTATTTTGAATTATCGATGTGCACCCGTGTGCACTTGATGCATGTCCGGAGAGGAAAATTACACCAGATTTGAACAACTCAGGCAACTAGCTATGCTTAAGGGTATCGTCGTCGCATTCAAGCGATCGAATGGTTTACGAGAATGTGTTAAAAAGATTTTAGAAACCGACAATCACATCATTTACTTCCATTCCATTGACCGATTTGGAGGCATCCTAAATGCACCTTTTAAGTAAAAGATTACGGCCCAATAATTTGTCCTCTTACCTACCTTACCTTTATCTCTCTTTATCTTATTTATATACTTCAAATACGCTAACTCTCGAACAAATGGTGCTTAAGCTTCACAAAGCTGCGATTGGAGATGAAAAGATTTGATTATGACTGTGTCTTGTAAGCTTTATAGCTAGCAACAGAGTCTTTGTATATAAGAATCGGTTGAGGGAGCTGGTACGTACTACATAGGTTTGTCATTTCAATCATTAGAAATTCCTTCTAAAGTATTTTAAACCTCTACTTCAACTAATTATAATTGAACCCCAGGCCATAGTCTTCACACTTACTTGTTTTACGAACTTTGTACGAAGGAACTCTGTGCGCGCAAGAGATATCTTTGACGCCAGCAACGTGGTCAACCTGGCCAGTGTACGTGGTATAAATAATTATCATTCAGAAATTCTATTGCACTCGTTCGTATTCCGTCCTCAACTAAATACAGCTTAATCCTGCTTTAAGCTGTATATGGCTGTTAAAAGTAATCCGAATAATGCGAATAGCGAGTGGATTGTTTCCCAGACTGCAGACTGTTTTTCAGCGCTGTGTAAGCCCAATTCAATACATAGAAGTTCCCCTAAAACTCCTTCATGACCTCACTTCGCATAATTATCACTTGACCGGCGCTCATTTGATTTATATCAATTAGGGGGAACACTCTGGGGACAACAACTACCATCTATCTGGTTCTATTTCATTGTTTTCGATGATTTGTGGGGAAGTGCTCTTCAGCACGTTTGTGTGTATCCCTATGCTTGACTCATCTTTTCACTCAAAGCCTATTGGCTTTCTTACTCAATCAAGTTACACAAATTGAAAGGAATACATTATATATTGCGCATAAGGTAAGCTATCCTCTACTATCGTCTGGCTTGTGTTTTTTCTCCAGCACTATAACATGCACACTTTAGTATACATAATTATCAATTAGAAGTTCTCCTTAAAGTCCTTTATAACAAATAAAATTATGATTGCATATGGAACGACATAATAAACAGTCTGCACGGCTAAATATCAAAGAATTTCCCTCGATATGTTATAAGTTTGTTCTAAATGATGTGCTTCAACACAATTCAACAGAAAAGCAATTTTAATTAATTGTAGAAAGCAATTAAAAAGTTTTTGTCAAGTTCCTTTACTTGAGAATTTATTTTATATGTCTCTCTCTCTCTCTCTCTCTCTCTCTGTTAATTTTCGGAGACAAAAGTAAATTTTGTAATTTTGAAACACGTAAATAATCGAAGAGTGGGTCGTTAATGCGGTGCATCTGGAGGCATGTTTGTATAGACACTTCACTTGTTCGGAAATGTGGGTTTGTCAATAATAATCTAAACAAGAGCTTCGATTTGCACATCTCAGCGAACTGTCGCTTTTTGTCGCTTTGCTAGATAACAGAAGAAGAAAAAGAAGAAGAAGAAGAAGAAGGAGAAGGAGAAGATTCGATTCACCATTACTTACGAAATTATAAACTTTTTTCCAGCTGATTATATGTCTCTTGCCTTTACACAAGCAATAAGCAGACTGCGAAAAATTACTTAAATTATGCAACAATTTTGTTTCATTTCATTTTCAAAGAAATTTGGGTTTAATATAAAAAAAAAAAAGAAACACTTCCGACTTAAATCGCAAATGTTAAGGCTAATGTGTAGTCTTTCCCGCACTAAAAGGATTGTAATTATCTAAACTGTTGTATAAGCTAACAATCGTACAAATTGAGTTCTATTACGAGCTTATAAGTATTTCGACCTAATTTTATATCCACAACAACAACTCTACAGCAAATGTGTTTAAAACTCGAAAAACTATTTAAACTTTATCGACTTGAATTTCCGTATTGCCAATTGCTATGCACCGACATGGCATTCAGCTCAATATATTTGCAGCTGGAATCTATCGGGAAAATGCAGAGGTTCGAAAGAATTCAATTTAGCAAAACATTTTATGCCTTATCCGCTTCCGCGAATTATTGATAAGAAACATAATGAGTGACATTAATCCCTAAGCAAACGGAGGTTCCCCAACAGCGCAAATCACGGCATTAGTTTGCTCTAAGTTTTTCTAGGCGCAAAATTACAGTTCTGGCTCCGGCCTATAGGAAGGAACCACAATCTGTAAGAAATTCGAAGGAGTAAGTAATCAGGTTTCCTACCTTAGATGGGAATTCAAACCAGTTATTTTGGAAAGTTCCAATGTTTCGTACCAACTTTGCAGCTCTGTATTTCCCAATAAGACAAAGGATCCACAAATATATGGAGGAAGAAATAATTAAATCGAAATCCATACTTGTTGACTTTGCAGAGTCTGCGGCTCGCACAACTGATTGTTACGCACAGAATGGGATAAGTGAATGTACGTTCATATCTTCGACATAGCCGAATAATTTGTGCTAGTAGGACGGACAAGAAAGACGTTGTACTCCTTTTCGATATTTGGTTGGAAGATAAAGCGAAAATTAATTTTTTTAATTTGTCGATGGTATGTGATCTGGAATATATCGTATATCGTATGTATTTTACACTTGAACACACACATAGCATTTCGTACATCTTATATATCATAGCTAGCATAGCATAGATAGCGTACATACATCTCGCACTTTGCATATCACATACAATGAAGATATGCACGGACATCGCTGTTCACATCTCATATGCGTTTCAAACGTTCAAATATATCGCATGGTGTATATCGTACGTTTTTACACTTAATAAGGATAATTTTCTAAAACTTGGCAGCACTTTGTAATTAATGTAGTAAGCAGGAAACTATGCGTGCATACTCTACGTTATAAATATGCGGTAGTTGATAACGTTTTTAGCCTCATTGGGGAAAAACTTTGACCTTAAAATTTTTGAAGTAAAAATTCTACAATTTTGTGACAACAGCTTAGCAAGAAAAAGGAAACTTATCACATTTTTGTTAACTGTTGCACAGTTGTGGATCAAATCTTTTGCCTTTGGATTTTTCCTATTCGCCGAAAACAAGAATAAGAGCAAAATTGTTTCTAAACGAATTTCGGAAGTTAAAAGAGTTCAGTAGGCGAACCCTTGCACAGGCCGAGGTGGCTTACCTATCTACACTGCATGGTCCAGCACATAGCCTAATAGTTATTGATTTTTGAAGAGATCAAAATTTATTTACGAATTTTTCATGCATTGATTGACTAGTTTCGCGACCATATAATAAACGATAAGTACGTAACTTTTAGCAAAGTATTTATGATTAATTCAAGATTTATGCCTGATCGAACTATTTCCATCTGTCCATCCGTCCGTCGTTTCCCGGTCTTTATTCCTTGGCATATGACGCTTAGTACTTGGGTTCTTGTTGAAACATATAAACAACTTATAATTACTGTTGCGTAAAGTAACAACATATGAAAAATTCGTTTGTATGTTTGTCTTATGCTTATACAGAATAAATGTGTTCAGTAAACACGCTTAAAAGTGTTTTCACTAAATAGTTTTGGATTAAGTTTGCACGTGGACGTGATTAACCCGCACGTCGAAGGCTGAAAACAAAAATCTAAATTACTAAAACGTAGCGGGCGTTGATATCAAACTTGGTATAAATATTTCACAATATCATCCAAAAGAGGATTCTAATGGAATGAGTGGCTCTTTTGCAATTAAGAAAATATTTTCACTTTTTGTACATAAGTCTGAGGAGATCAGTATTAAAACTTCGCCGTGAGGCAGATGCAATTTCGCCTTGATTGAATTCATTTATTTTCACTGCAGATCGTCGTAGGGTGGCCCAGTTTCTTCACGTAATGTATGTAAAATGTTTGATTATTCGCGCACAATATTTCGAATAAAATACTTTTTACACTCCTCGCCCGAAGTAAGAATTGTTTTTTAAACCACCAAATAAGATATATTTGTATGTAGGGTTGCAATTTCAATCTAATATAGTTCAAGAAATATGAACGTTTTATGATGTGGTTGAGGTTATTTTTCGCTGGAGAATATAAAGAAGAATGGATTCTATTAGTGAACTGCCCGTATTTGCATATGCACTGCTTTTATGTAAATATAGATAGCGTACGTTTGTTTGCGAGTGTGTCTTAGCATTTTCGTTGAAAACTTATTGAATGCAAATTTTTAATGTTTATAGATTTTTTTTCTCACAGCTTTTCTTTTTTTTTGTTGCTTTTGTATGCGAAACTTTTCTAGTTGTTAAATCAGTGCACTATTCGAAGCACGATTCCGTCGCCAGTGAGAAAACAAAAACAATAATAAAGAAAGAAAAAAGAACGTTCAAAAGGTAATGCGAATAGTATACATGTATGTACAGCCAATTGCTGTATCCACAAAAGAAGCCCAATTCTCTATAGGAGCGGACGAGCAAATATAGCCTGCGCCTGCATAACAAATGTACTTACTTTGCATACAAATGCAATTGTGCTGTTGATTTTGCTCTCGTGTTCAGCTTAGTGTGTTGCCGGCAGTCAGAAATTTTATTTCATTTTCTGATTTTAACTTTTCGTTACATTTATCGACTAACGAATATATTCCGTTTTTTTCATATTTGTTGTGAAATTTTCAAACCTTGGCTTGCTTTTGATCACAGTGAATGCATTCTATGAACTCGTTCGTTCTGTTTAAGATGTGTGATGCAAAAGCATACGTAAGTCAATATAAAATAAAATAAAATATTGAAAAAATATTAGAAATCAAGATTTTATTGAAAAATTAACTTGGCTTACGATACGCGTTCAAAGTGGTGTTTGTTTTTGTTAAACATGAAATTTTGATTTACTTTCCACCTGCAGGTTTGCATGCATACACGCCAGTGCAAGCAAACAAAACTCACTAGTGATTTCTTATTCACAATGATAGGTACCTACTGATGGGGAAATTTTTCAAATTGTTGAAGCAAAACTTTAAAATCATCCTTACGCTTCCACGCTCTTCAACACCGAATCGGTCATATTTTAAAAGCAGCAGGAACGTGCTTTACCCTACCCAGCTGATGTGTGAAAGCTATTAGTTATCGGATGGATTTATTCAGCTTTTCACACATCTTTCTTAATACTCACTTCTAAATCCGTTTATTCTCCCACCATTTTCGTCATCAACTTGCAATCATAATGCTAAATGGCTGCTGAAAAGGCTTTCGTACCAATCAAATAAATAAATCCTTGACCTCAAGGCTTTCGCCGGTACAAAATAGAAAATAATAAAAAAAAACAATATTCATGTGTTAATATTTGTATTTACACATCGCATGATAACGACCACGATGATACTATTATTGCGGATGATGGATGTTGTGATGTATGTCCACGTATCTCAAACCGTTTTTCATTTTAACGGTCTATTGGATTCAGGATTTCATAGCCGCAAGATATTCGTGTATTCGATATTCAAATGCACAAAACACCGAATTGTGTGACGATATCTTCGTTGAGTTTCAATGCATACAATGCGTAGGCATATCCACTTCGCTCCTTTCGTCACAGCATTTACATGAGTAACGTGATAGCCACTCTCGGGTTTCACTCCCAAATACTTTGCGGTGTAAATTTCATTTTGCCATCTGGGTGGCGAAATAAATTAACGTCATTTGTATTTCTTATTCCTGATTTGTTTTTCGTTAAAGCTTTTTGGATTATTTTCCTTCGGCAGTTTTATTCTCATTAGCCTGCCATAGGTTTTCCATAAACAAATAGTTTCCGATGCAGTTACTGTTCCAGTTCCAGATCCTATTTTATAGCAGAACAAAAATCGTACGATAAACAAGTCTTGTCTTGAAAGTCTTGATAGAAGTGGGTTTTGCGTTAAGGTGTCTATCATGTCGAACCTTAACGAAATGCGCGTTCTTACATTAGAGAGGTGAAGCTTTATTGTTAAGAGTAAACAGAGCAAATTTAAAACACTAGTAAGAAAAGTATATTCCGTTGTAGCTAAGGCTTTTGTACTTACCACCCTTATCTTGGAAAATAAAAACTTAAAAGGAAAATGAAAGAAAAGAACTTCGGTGCTCTTTAACGTACGTTAGGTACGTGTGGACGATTGTTTCAATTCAGTTTACTAATGAGATAAGTTGATATGAGAATTGCTTTCTAACTTTACATCCTCCTGTACTCAATTTTTAAAAGCCCTTTTTCACAGGTTTCGTTGGATCGCTTCGACCCCACAGCTATTCGCAGAAGCTCTGCTCCATCTGCTAGTTTTTTAGTGGTTTCTCTGTCGCCTTGACGCTGACTGCTGCGTGAAAGGCTTCGCATCTCTGGTTCGTTTCTGTCGTGCTGTACTTTACAAGAAGGTGCCTTGTTTTACTGACTTTTATGTCGTGTGTACTTTATGACGAGGTACCTTGTTTCACTGAGCTTTAACAGGATGTCTCAGAACAATTTTCTTTCATTTTTCCGTTGGTCACCTTCTGAGAAGGACGTACTTCATTACTAGTTCACTTTTCGACGATTCTTGAGTGTTTTTGTATTGACTGTACCGTGTCCACTGAGACATTGGTCATCATCTACTTTATATTTCTGCCGTTGCCGTGCTCCTTAACTGTTTATTGCTACAACCAAAAGAGGAATGTTTTGACAGTATTCTATAGTGTTATCTGTTGATGCAGTCATTTTTTTGGTTTTTTACAGTAGAATGTAGACTGCAGTCTTCCTTCTTTCTCAATATGTCTGACTCCTTCTCACTCTCTAGTTTCCTGCTCTCTGTCCATCTCTCCTTCTACTCCTTCACACTCGCTCGGTCTATCCCCACTTTTTTTCTCTTTTTTCACCGCGCTACCTTTTGAAGCCAAAGACCGTCGATTATCAACACAATTCGCAATACGCTAACAATGCAGAAATATTTGCGCGGATTCTAAAAAGTCCACTTACTTGCTTTTGCATAACCTAAATCCGAATTATGCATCGATTTGTGCATAACCTAAGCAATAACTTATTCACAATAACGCATATCGCAACAGCGGTTCGTATGTGTGTAAAGTTTTCATTTTGAATATTTGGTTTTCCAACCAATTTTAGGCCACAGAATTTTTGTATTTACTTACGTATTTGCGTTATTGTGCACACTTGTGTTATGTGTAGGACTCGCTTTATATCATTCAAACACTAGAAGCATCCTCATGTTCATAAAACAAATCTAGGTTTTCGTATAAATGGTGCTTTCAATAATGGAATTGTCACCACTAAGGTGCACCGCATTTCCACATTCACGACCACGACCGAACTTCGTTTCATGTTCATTGAATAACAAAAGCCTTTATTTGTATGCATTTACTTGCACATATAGACTTCCATATATTTATAAATTGAATTTAGGTATCTGGCCCGCACGGAGTTATGTAATTATGGAACAGCGATATATTTTATGCAATATTTCAGTTATGCAGCGGAGGTCGCCGCTCTTTAGCTGGGTTACTGTCCGCAAGTTATAACAAACAAAATTCAGCTGACTCTTAATACTAAAGAGAGAAATGCATGCAAGCAAAGGATTCGAAAGCTAGCAGGAAAAGTAGGAAAGTAGTGAAATAATAACAACAAAAGCAATCAAACATATACGTCACACGTAAGTATTTTGCATTGCATATTGCTTAGATTGCATGATTCATTCAACAGCGATTACTAGTAACCGGTTGTTTTCTCTACACTACACATTAGTTGGAAAGGTATACAACTTAGGTAGGTTTGCACTGTGCAGGCTCGAGATGGTGTTGGCGATAAGCATATGAATAGCTTAAGTTAAGAGATAAAGTGGCAAAAGTGCTTGTACAGTAAATTCTATTAATTTTAATGCAAATGCATAGAATTGAAGAATGAAGACATAGTGAAAACATATAAAACAAACACTAAACAAACAAACACTATGTATGTACTATGGCCGAGTTACAGTTGAACATTTTGAAAGTTGTAGTCCAACGCCATGGAATTGTGCTATTCTTTCTCTCGTTCCTCAGTTCTAATATTTGCTTCATTAATCTATGTCAGCAGCAATTGAGTTGTGAGAGTAGCAACATAAACTAACTAACACATATTCGTATACACCTACTACTACTACTACCTACCTACTATTTATATAATTTACTGATACTGATGTTATTTGTAGATATGCTTAGTCGTTGCAGTTGTTACTGTACTGTACTGTAGTTGCTGCTGTACTGTCGCTGTCACATAAGTAATTCATAAGAATTTGTTTCGTAGGCCTGTTTGCAAGTTTTATAGCTTTTTTGCTTGATGTACATGTGTGTATATGTATAAATCTATGTATGGTTTCTTGTGTATGTGTATCATGTATGTATGTACTTCATAAGTAAATACAAATTTTCTTCTTTTTGCTGCTGTTGTTGTTGTTGTTGTTGTTGTTGTTGTTGTTATTGGCGTTGCTGTTTTGCTTGTAAAAAAAATATGTATTTACATATGTAGTCCTTCGCTTTTTGGCTTTTGGCTTTCAGTTTCAGCCAAACGAAACTGGGTCAAATAAATAAAGTTGTCGTTTCGTTTTCCCGTCGCATACATCAACTAAATGTTGTACAGAGTATAGCAAAGTGAAAGAAAGAAACAAAAACAACAATATTTTATCATCCGCAGATAAAATGATCAAATTGTTTAATAGGCATATATGTATATGTACATACATGTATGTATATAATTATTATAAAAAAATGTTTATATAAAAGCCCGGGATCCACAAGTGTGTGTGTTGGACGAAAAGAAATGGTAGAAATTATTTCAATGATAACATCAACTATTTGTGGTCATGCAAAGGCGCAGTCAGATATACGTTCGTATGTATGTTTGGCATGTATGAAAACGTTAGCTTTTTTGATTTTTTAGCCTTTGAAGCCGTTTTGATGTTTTAATTGAATTTTTCATACTGAACGAGGTAAACTGAAAATTTAATTTCTCGGGTCATAGCATAACACTTAACGATGTTGAATTTAGTTTTTCTAACTTTATCCTTCTCTCCCTCCCATCTGTAGCGATATGTTTGCAAGTCAAAAAATAACATGAAAAAGTTTGAAGTTTCAAGCGCCGACACTGCTTTGCACTGGTTTTTCGCACTCATTTTACCTAAATTAGAAATAGAAAATTTGACTCGAAAAAGAAAATTTGACTTCTTCGACCGAAATTGACTTCATCCTCATCTTTCCTTTTACATTTTGAGGGGACTGACAATATATCCATTACAAAATAAAAGCTTATTATATGTGCGCCGCATTTTCGCTTATAATTTTTAACGTGACCCTTGTTTCAGTTACGAACGGCCTGACTATAAGGAGCGCAACCTTTTTTAAAATCGACTTTAATGTTCCATAAGATCCTCTGTCCAATAATAAACGGGGTGAAGACACTGTTGCGGTAATTTGTGAGATTTATTATGCCAATCTACCAATTGTGCAGTTGATTATTTCTGCCACCATTTGCAGCCGGATTTTGTAGCAAAAACTTGAAATTGTGTGTTAGCTCGACAACTGAAGCAAGGGGCCTTAACCATATTGACAAAGATGAACTAAATTTGATTTTCAGGAATGGCTCAATTTTTTGGCCTAAGTTCCAGCCCCTAGGATAGGAAAAAGATAACCATGGTGTTTACAGCAGCAGCGCAATAGACGATTTTTGTTTTTTAAATGACTAACAAGGCGGGCGATGTGTTAGCCAAGAGAGGTTAGTGATGCAAAAAAATTCTATCGTATCGCTGGCAAAAGCATACGAACTTGAATTTCGGAATGCTATAAATAAAGTATGAAATTATGTTAATCGACAATCCACAGAAAAATAGAAGAAGAAGATATTTAAAAAAAAAATGCAATTTTAATTTATTTTTTAGAAAAACTTAATTATTGTAGCACATCCAGGAGAAACGTGAAAATCCAGTATGGAAAGAATCAGCTCATAAACAAATCAAAATTAACAAAAGGCCTGCTTTGGTGTATTCGGGATTCAACATTAATGGACGCGTAGTTCTTTGATTAATTGCATGTGGTGCGGAACGGTTGGACAATGCATTTTTATAGCAGCAGGTTAAACGACATGTCCTTAGGTGCGAAAATAAGGCGTAGTGGACGTGATTGTTATTTGACACACTTTGTGTTTTGGGTCTTGAAATTCATCTTACGGGCCAGTTTCGAGAGACTATTCGGATTACCCAAGGCCGTAACACGTACTCTTTAATACATTGATACCGCTTTTTAAAAGCGTGTTTGCTAACATAAAAACTCGTAAACGCAGGACTTTTAGACGCTTCCTTATAAGCAGACAGCTGAAATTTTAGACACACCTTGAGTTCCGGTGACAATGCAAGACAGAAGAGTGAAAATTTGGGCGTATATAAAAATGACGGCCGCAACAAAATATTTCAGAATCCATATATTTATCCATATATTTATTAAATTATGCTGAAACTCTGCAGGCAACTTTGATTCCGATGACAATACAATGTCAAAATGGCGGCACCGGTTCCCTTTGGCTTAACATAGGTATCCAACAAAAGGCCTCGGAGAGTGGAATACGACAAGCGAAGCGTCATGATTATGTATTGAATGCGATGGACGTCACGAAGCAGTGAAATTTCCTGTTCTAGGCAAGTCTTTGATAATGGGTATCAAATGCAAGGGCTTCGAGAATAGAATCCGGCAAGTTGCTCTATAAAGTCCAAACTAAATATGAGGACGCCACGACATGTTCTAGAGTAAAGTTATCTTGACAATTCTAGACATTGGTATCACATAAGAGGACTCAGAGGGCCCATGTATTGTAATAAAAAGAGAAACGGACGTTGAGAAGTATAAAGTTAATTATGTACAACAAATTTTCGTAAGTAAGCAAATTCTCTTAAAGTAAGCTTTTATTTTAATAAACTGAACGGTGAAGGATAAATTTTATTCCGATCACGTTTATATGGCTGCATATAAAACGTTGGGGCATGTAGAAGAAACTTGAATTTCTTACACACTAAACGCTTCAAACTTTTTGGAATCGTCATATAATTTATTTAAACTTATTTTACTTCATTTAGTTAATTAAAATAAAAGCACAACCAAAACAAGTAAGAAAATTATATTCGACCAGGGCCCAATATCGCGTACTCAGCACCATGCTTTTCACATTCTATTCCCCAGGTTCTTATATTTCATAGCCATGTTGGTGATATTATTAAGAAAAATTTCGCGAAGAAGGTCACCTTGTCTACCATGTTCATTTTAGAAGGAACCCATTTTCAGGCAGATAATATCTTCGTCTTCATCTGAGGGGTGTACAAAATAGTTTTAAGCATTCTGTCTTGTTTGCCTTATGATAAGTGAGCGTAAAACCTCAAAAATATAAAAAACATAAATTTCAATTACACGTAACTTTGTGCGGGCATAGGCGACTATTTCCACCTTTGGACGTAAAGAGTAGAGTGTTTTGTAAAGTAAATGTGGAAAATTCCAGCCTTCTAACTTTTATAATTTGTGAGTAACGAGCAAAAACCCACAAATTTTTGTTAAGAAAAACGTAGTTGCGTTCAGTTTATGCTCCACGGCGCGCTTTTGCTCCGACCAATTTGGCTCATTTTCAATACCAATGTGCATGCCTCGAATGCTTCTTCTATTGACTTCAGTCAATATCGTCGTTGTTGCGACCAGGAGAGTGCCAACAACACACACCACACAGACACACAGACGGACGGATATGGCTAAATCAACTCAGAATTTCACACTGATCAAGAACATATACACTTTATAAGATCTCTGAAGCTTCCTTTTGGGCGTTACATATATTATGAAAAAAAAACAAAATGAGTGTATCTCCCCATCTTACGGTGGTGGGTATAACGACGGATTCTTACATAGTTTATGTTTATATTCATAAAAGGTGCCAAGTTAACAAAAATGAGAAAAATAATTTTTTCGTAGTATTGCCTGCAAATTTTCCCAATTTTTTCGATCAAGTGATCGGACTCTCTTTCAGCAGAACCTTTTGTTTTGTGAAGCAGACAATTCATTGACGTATTCATTCTTCGACTTCTTTGCAATCGTAGCAGTAGTGCTTAAGAAAGCGGGTGTGGCAAATCTTATGAATATACCGAAGGTAGCAACAGAGAAACATATATTTATTTATTTACACGTGCAATTGAGCTAAAATTAATTAATCGGGCAATTAGATTGTTTTTTAGAAAAAAAATCCTACGCTAAATATTATGACTAAACTATACGAGTATAGAAAAAAAAAAAAAACAAGCAAAAACGCTGAAGATGGCCACGGCTCACAATTAAATACCGCACACCATCCTACACAATCCATTCATACAACGACTTTTCAAAACAAATTGTTATATGGGAATTGATTGAAAAAGTGTTCCAATGCAAACCATTTTTAAGCAGCGTTCGTTCTTGCGTCAAAACACATCAACGTACCAAATTCCATTAAAATATCTGAAAAAAATTACTACCTCTACGTTAAACACTACAAAATAAAATGGACCAACGGACAGACAATTTTAGATCGATTAGGTGTAATAAAAGTTGGGATCTGTCGTAAGTCCTTACGGGCGTTGCGTACACCCGCAAAATTTTTTATACCCTTGTACCGCAAGTGGTGCGGGGTGCAATAAAGAAAAAATCAAAAGAATAACTTTCGTCTATAAATAAACAAGAGAAAAAAGAGAGAAAGAAAAGAACGCATGTACAGCCAGTATAGATGCCTCTTAGTAGTGACCACTAAAACATTGCAAACATGCAAAAGCGTTGCAACCTATACTAGCGAACTTATTTAGTTCAATTTACAGAACCTGCGAAGCTTTAACGATTAAGAGTTAATTTAGTTTTCGCAACACAAAAGAAATGATAACAAATTAGAAGATCACAAAGATGCGCTTATTGCCACGAATGTTTAACAATTTACCCGGTTTTCCTAATCGGCAGCAACTTTTCTAAAACCGACATCCACCAGTTTCATAAGACCCAAGAATGCTATTGCGGTGCTAAAGAAATGTGTCCCACTTTCTTAACAAAGGCGAATGTCATCTCACTTTTTCTGTAACAAGCAGTGGCTTGCAATCAATTACTTTTGGTGTATGAACAGCTAGCCACTTAGGCTTCGTTTATTTACTAATTGAATAGAAGTCCGGAACTTATCCGGAACTGAAAGCAAGCATAAGTGAAGATTTTTCATTAATTTCTGATAATTCGCTCTTTCAGCCCTCTTTTATGCATGTCGTGCTTATGCATATGTTTGATTAAAACGTCTTTATCTCTCTGTAACAAGATCAACAAGAAATCGACAATTTTTTTTGGCGTCTTCGAATTATGAGATTGTGCTTAACTTAAAGTTATTTTCTTTCTTTAAACGTGTGTGGGTATGTTTTATTTAGTAAATGAAACCTTCATTAGCGCAATTTCCAGGTCTTTGTTTTGAAAGCCGCTAATTGTATACACATTTTAGTCTACGCGAGTTGGTCGAACCACATATCCACCTACTCATCTGACAACACACATAAATAGACGCCTAACAACAAATTAAGTCATACCGAACCGAACAATTGTTACTTTTCAAAATTCTACGCCAACAGCATCATTCAAATCTCTTTACTGAACGCTTAACTTGCAAATGCATTTGTTTATGCGGATTGTGTCATAGGGGGAACGGTATGTAATTATTTCGTCTTACAAGTCAGTTTCTTTTTTTTTTTTTTTGTAAACATTTACTATAGCATGTCCTGCTATAGCATACAAGAGAGTCTGCAAATTATACGCATAAAATTTACATGCTGTGCTAAAATTGGAAAGAAGGCAGAAAATGCTGGTCTATTGTTAGCGTAGTGTGCGTAGACTTGCTTTGAATTTGTTAATAAATTAGCTTTTGCAACATTAGATGAGAGCGTGGGCCGTTAGTTGGTAGTTGTTATTTCCCTTCGCTATTGTTACCATAACGTTGACAACAAAACGCACTTTCATAAATTTCAAAAATAAATCCCCAACGCTTAATGCTAAATGTTCACCATGATCTTGTCAGTTGTAATGTATGTGCAGTGTACAGTACGGGATATGAAGAGACATATATGCTTGCATAAGAGCGGGCAGATTTCATATTGTTTGTTATGTGCGCGTGGAATCCGCGTTTATGTATTTTCTCTTATTTTCTTTTCTTTTTTTTTCTTTTTTTTTTTTTATTTTTCTTTTTTAATAATGTATGAATGAGTAGAGCTATATGTGAAACTGAAGCCAACTAGAGCGCGCAAGGCAATGTACTCATAAATTGCGTCGACATTATAATAAATTTGTACGTCGATGTCAATGTGCGAACAATATACAAATGACGTTGGCAGAGTGTTGAAAGAGATTTCCTTCGCACAAATTTTTTTTCTTTTTGTTGATTCAGTTCATTCTATCTCCCCACACACACACACACACACCGACTGACTCACTCATCCACAGAAAATGACAAGTTTGTATTCACATTATTCGTAAGTATTACGATATTGGTTGGCTACCAGAGATGGGCTGTTTTAGTTGGCTACTCACGTAGACTCATTCGGATACACAGGCATATAACCGAGAATAAGCGCGATCGGGACAAGTGCATGAACTTTCCAATTTTTATTTCTACAGCAAACTTTTAATTATTAAATAATAATAATTTACTAAATAATAAAATGTTAGAGACTCGGATGTTATAAGAGAAAGAGAGTTAGGATTATAAGAGATACTGGTAAAGAAGAGCTTTAGAAAATTGTTGAAGAAGTTGATTACATTAGGGGCAAGAAAAGGTAGAGCAATATGGTAAGATGGCAAAAAAATAAAAGTTGGCAATGGGGAAAGAAGGGGGCAAGAGAGAGGGAATATTAGATGAGGTGAGTAGGTATTAGAAAAACATAATAAAAATGCTGGAATTTAGGGGAAAGGGAACGCGGGTATATAGCAGAATAGGAAAAAGAGAAAATCGATGGATTATATTATTGAAAAATGTGGGAATAAGATGAGCGTATGGGGAGATAACGATACACGGCAATAAGATGAGAGAATCAAAAGGGAATTAGAAGAAATGCCAAAAGGTGAGATGCGAAGAATCGAAGCGAAAAAGCAAATGAAGTTGTTTTGGACTCTCACACTAACTCAAAGTGGGTACGTTTTGCTTGGTCGACGATCTACACAAATAGGTGAATAACCCTTGTCGCAGGAAAAGCTTTTGAAATAATGTTGAGAGTAGTTTTTTTTCTATATTATGTTTTGCTTCAATCATGGCCGACTGTAAATTTTAGCTTTTACTACGCTATGATCTTCTGTGACATTAAGTGTCACGGCCAAATGTGTGATGTTCGCCCACCGCTAATTGTTACCATTCAAGCAGCTTCCTGGATTTCAGTAATTTATCTTTTTAGCTTCCACCAAGCACCCAAACACATACGCACAATAACAAGATGGGCTGGACTATTTATTCTGAAAAAGAAGCGATATTTTAAATTCAGGCAATTAAAAAATTACTTTCCGTTAGCAATGATATATGAGCAAATATCTTAAAAGAAGTAAAAGCACAAAAATTGATCCTTAACCTTACATTTGAAAAAAGTTTTTGTATATAAATGCAAAAAAAAAAAAGAAAAATTATTTTTCACATGAAACGGAAACAATTATTTACTTCAACTCAAAGGAATTTTGAGCTCTTAGTTATGTCATAAACATTGATTCGATTGTATTCGCACGTAAACATGAGTCAAGAGTAGTTTAAGCGTATTGTTATCAACAACACATTATTTTCTTGGCAAATCTAATTTCCGTAAGGTCAGTCTCAAGATGAAAATCTCTAAACTCAGTGCATTGCTTAACCCATCCAGTCCTAGCTTTTAAATATTTCCAACAACACAACAGCTTTCATCTGAGACACTTCTCAATGGGTTAAGAGACAGACGTGCGGAAGATTCTTTTTGCTTTTTGTAAAGCAAAATTAAAGTGCGTTTACTTTGCTTTCGTTCGAAAATCATCTTTGCCTGATGTTTGACACCAACTAAAGCGACAAAAGATTTCACATCGTTCGCATAAAAAGTTTTGTTGTTTGCCTGTTACAAGGAAACGTCATTGTGTCACCATCACCATCTCATCATAAATATCGTTCTTTCTTTTTTCGTTTATTTTCTAACATTACAAAATACTTGAGCAACACTTGAACGGAGCGTTTAAGGCTTTGTGCGATATTTTGCGAGTAGTTGTTTGTTGACAAAGCCAAAGTCATCGTCGCATCATAGCAAGCATGAAACAAAAAACAATCACTCATACAATTTCGTAAAGTATTGTTCTTGCTGGCTTTTTCCCTTTGTCCTTTTAATTACATAAAAACTTTGCTTAAAAACTCAAACCTTTGCCATCTGCATATCCATTGATTTTCGCATGAATGAGCTCGTGATTGTTTTATCATAATCAGATTTGTTCGCTTTATCGCTAAAGGCTTTTGATTTTAATTCTTTTTTCAATTTCAATTTGAAGCATTTTTATTGAACGTTTTGAATCAAATGACTGAGTTCTGCTTTAATTTCACTATAAATTGCCTTTGTATTTTGATAGCCATCACATGAGGTTGGGAATATATTAATATTATCAATAGCTTCCCAATATGGATTGTTAACGCACTAAAATTCTAGTTGTGTTTCTAACCTCCCGGAATGTACTTCAGAGAATTTACAAACTGTTCGTTATGCTGGACAACTTGAAATATTAAGCTATTTGAAAGCTGTCCGTCTGTTGCCGATTATTTGGAAGCTGACAGCGGCAAAAATTCCAAAACCACGACCCCCAAAGCTTTGCAAATACTTGCCTAGTTGATGGCCAAAGATACCCGAAGAGGAAAAATTCATTTTTTCTAATTCACTGCAAATATTGATTTCAAACTCGGTTTACGGGTCGGGGAGGACCCTCTAAAATTATTCACGGCGAACGAAAAACGTAGTTTACGCTGAAAAGTCAGTGGTACGCAGTTCTACTGTATTGCAGATGTTGGACATAAACTATTCGTCCTTTGGCGAATGTAAATTTCTCCAATTCAGTTATTTTGGAATATATCTTTGTTCAGTTTAGTCATCGGTATCTCTGTCCACCGTAAGCAAGAGCTTTATTGTTCTATTGCAACTTGCACTAAAATTCATCAAGGACATCTATACCAACAATTAGCGTAAAGTTTTAAATGATCCATGTAACCGTCTCTTCGGCTTCGCTTTCCAAGCCACGCAAAATGCAACTAGAGTTCCAAGCAGGTTATACTATCTATAAAATGGCACAATGAAGAAAGAAATACAACCCATGCTCTATACTTACCATACCATATCCCTTCCGTCGTGATCTCATTCGCATTTTATCCCAGCTCACTTATTGAGACTCGTTATCAATCCCATTTTAAAAGTGCTTGACTTTATTACGTTTCAGTAGAGGTTATTTTCTAAAATTTAATTTATTTGAGGCCCCGAATTTTTTTGTTTTGTAAGCGTAGAAAACGTCAAGTCTTTTTTATTATTATTATTATTTTTATTAAAAATTTAGCCAGAGAATAAATTCTAAGACCAAAGTCTTAAAGCACTAGCATCTAAGGCTTTCAGCTTTATTAACAGCTCTATAGCTCTTAAGATTTGAACCCATGACCATTGAGTAGCTAGTCGAAACTCTTGCCTCTCGGCCACTCGGGCGGATGAAGTCTTTTTTAGCTTGTTATTATCGTTTGGTAATACACGTAAACCGTCCTATTCAGCTCCTTTCGAAATTAAGTTCGCGCCGTTCAATTGTGGTTTTTAGGATAATACGGATTTTATTTTCAATTCTTAGAAGATCTACTTATAAATTATTTACAGGAACATATATTTACACCGCTTTAATTCTCGCTTTGGTCTTGTCCGTTTGAATATCGCAATTCAACTCGCTTGACTCTCTCGAGTGCAATTGCCTTCCGACAATATACAGGTCAGTCAGGCAAGTGCTCGTCTGGGGCCGGTTTACGGTTCTCGTTGTCGAGTAAACTCGATATCGACTTTGCTCTTTGGGTTCACGGTTTTCGTCGGCGAACACTCGTTAAAGGGGATTCGATAGCGTATGAGCGTTTTCTCAATATCCAACATAAAATGCCACATTTTGACTCGAGGGCAAAAAAGCTATCGAGCTTCCTGTTTAAAGGCGAAATAAAGGAAAATATCGGTGTAAAAGTCCATTTGATAAAATTAATGGACATAGGAAGATTACTTAGTCTGAGAAATTCCAAAATGTTGGCAAAAATAATACGATTGGTTCCGTAAAATATGAAAAAGGGTAAATGAATGTCGAATTAAAGAGAGAAAGATAGAGGGAGAGAGAGAGAGAGAGAGAGAGAGAGAGAAAGAGATTTTTGGAAACGATAAAATATGAAAATATAGGACTATTAGGAACTATTTAAAAAGTATTCTGGAAACGTCGTACTTATGACCAATTTGGGTAACGTATAGCTACGCAAATTTATTATGGAAGCTGCAATTATCAAGCTAGCTATTACGATCAGAAGAACTAGGCATTTTAAATAAACGGCGATATATGGAATTCAATTAATTGAACCTCGCTTTGTATTTTTGTTTAGTAGATTTCAAGTTTTTCATCAATTGCTTTTTTAAATTTTGTATTCAGGGATTTATTTGCTTGCTTTTCTTCCATTGTAAGTGCAGCGAACGAGAAGCGAAGACGATCAACACGAAATCAATCGAGTATCATCAACACAAACTGCGATCGTATCGTTTTTGTCTTTTGTATCTTACGATAGGTCGAAAACGAGAACCGAGCCCCAAATTGCCGCCTGTATTAATATACATTAAAATACATTCCCTATGCCCATATATAGTGGATGGCACTCAGACAGCCTAACCTGGTTAGAAGGAATACTGGTTGAAGGCGGGAAAAAGGGAACAACGAAATTGTCCACTTCCTACTTCTTGCCAAGTCGTAGAGATGTGTTCCGGATGGTACCGTCTGCGCCTCTTCTAATTTTAATCATCGGCACGAGCAAATACCACTCTTTGATATCAGTCAGTGGCTGATTCTTTGTCGGTTAGTAATCCGCCGCCACAGCCAAATCAAGCGCCTGACCGTCTCCTTAAAACCTTGAATTCAAAATTGACACCATATAACTTTATAATGTTTATATATATATATATATGTTTATATATATATATATATATGTTTATGTGTATGTATATGTATATTATGTATATATATATGTATATGTATATGTATATATATGTTTATGTGAGTATATATATATATATATCTATATAAATATATATATATATATATATATCTATATAAATATATATATATATATATATATCTATATAAATATATATATATATACATCTTATCTTATTCTTAATTTTTTTATCTTACACAAGAAAGAAGAGAGCTGCAGTGGAAAATACTCATAGTAAATAAGCAACGTGTTAACCAGTTTCAAGAATAATAATCAGGATTTTAAGAAAATGCTAAGGAAAACCATGGCGAGGCTAGACATGGTAATAGGAACTCAGCGCTGTCAAAAATTGATAAGTAAAAGCTGGAAAGCTTTTTATTTTGAAATTTTCTTGCAAGATATCATTGCGTTATTAGCGAGTGCACCTCAACCCACCAGAATTTGCTCTTTATCCTTCTTTATGTTGATACGATCTAATTGTAGTAATGAATAGAATATGCTTGCGCAATATGCTTACGGCATTTAAGGGCAAATGGAGCTATTTTTTTTTTTGTTACATATTTGGCTTACAGTCCAGGCAAAAAAGTAATAAGTAATTACTTAACTATTTATTAATTAGTAAGTAATTAATAGTTCTATGACAAGGTGAGGAAAGCAATAAGGCTTCTTGTCCTTCGAAGAGAACAATTTACCAATACATATATGACGTTTCAATATAAATGAAAAGAAACTATATAAACTTGGAAAACTCATTAAAATGATTCAAGAAGCAAAAGTAAATTAATTGCTAAATGAAAGATCCATCTACATATATACGGTGCTTTTTCAATTTTCTGATATCATTCCATTCGTCCAGAAGGCTTAGGGATAGGGGATTAACGTGATTACTCGGTCGGTCAGTGCGACAAGATATTTTAAAAATGTGCCTTGAATTAGATTTTTGGCAAATGGAAAAATCGGGGCGTTATTAATACCTGTGATGCTAACCAGTCAGGGGGAAGCAAGAATGGACCGAACAGTAGTAGTAGATTGCTATTATTGAAGTTCCCCAATATTAGAATTACTGCCCTTTCCTAAATAGATTGCAGGATGCTATTGTGTAAAAGGCATTTAGTTATTTCTTTTTTTAGGTTGAGATTCTGGACGAATTAACCGCTTAACTCTTCTGGGTTTTAAGTCAAATCTTTGGTCATAAACCTATATAAACATAACATTCATAGAGTGTTAATTTAATATTCCATTTGTTCGGGCAAAACGAAATTTTGTTGAGATGATTTTGTAGTTCGTAAGAACTACACCTTCCAGCTTCAATTTTAAATATATTCCATCTACGATTTTCAAGTTAAACATAGGACGTCTGTCTTGCGAATAGGGCTTAAGGAGCAAACACACAACAATAGAGAAAAATTCCCAAAAGTTTTTTAAGTTGAACAAGTGGCCCATCATGCTAGACTTTATCAAAGGTATTTTTGCACATTTAGGAACTTTTACTGTCCCTGGCGCACGAAACAACACGACGACAGTGCTTGCTGGTCACTTTATTCCTGAAACCGAACTGGCAGTCAGGAACAGTAATAAGTTGCTGTTCTAGACCGGAGAGTAGTCTTTGCAGATATTATTTTTTCAACTATTTTGGAAAATTTTGTCAGTAAACTAATTGGTCCGTACGAGTTTACAGTATCCGGTTCAATTAGTTGGAAAGTGATTCGATATTAGGATTTTGCTAAAAATTAATATTAGTAAGGTAAGGGAGTCATAGACGGTAAAAACTTAATAGTTATTCCATTTATGCAATCATAAACACGGGGATTTGTTAACGATTAGCTCGCCAACTTGCTTTTCGACTTCAACATCTGATACCTGACTGGTGGACTGTCCAGAAATTTTAACAAAGGTTAGGTTGAAAACCTTTTTTTAGAAAATGGGCAAAGTCGTCGGCTTCCTCCTCATCATTTGTGCACCAATGTGTAAACCCATCTCTTAAAGAAACAGTTCGCCTGGCCAGACGCTTAAGATATTTGGTGACCATCCGTAAGCTTTGTCTGAGTACATGAAATTTTCATGCGATGTTAGCTGATAACTATGCAATGAAAGTTTTGTTAGCAGCAATTAGAGCCGAAATCCAATTCTTACTCTGTAATCTCAGCTAATTTAACGGATATGTGTTACTGGGTCACCTTTGGAGTTTGGGTAATGAACTAAATAAAAAAATAACAAATTTAATGTTCTTGCTTGCAGCTAATAGCTGACTGAGTTGACTTGCTGAGAAGACTCTAGATCCAGCAATGAAATCGCTTCGTTCCGATCGTTTGTGTAATTTAGTCTATTCAGCTCCCTATTATTATCAGCTTTTAACTATTTGTCTGTTGACATAAGTCTAGTAAAGAAGAAAAAAAAAAAAAAAACCGATATTTACGGATACACCTCTCTTATGTTTGCTGTAACATGATGATTTTAATAAAAATTGATAAAGAGGTCGTACCGAAGAATGAGAAAATGGGGGGGAGATGAATTTTACATAAACACACACACTACGAGCAGCCACACCTTAAACCATGAGTTGTTGGACAAGCATAACAGCATACGTTTCATAAACTATTGTAGCGGTATGTTCATGAACATGTGCGTTATGAGCAAAATGATCGATTGTGTGTCATGAGTTAAATGCGTTAAATTTACCACCAGCCGTGTAAAGTGAATTAGTGTTTTGCTTTGTCTGTCGAATCTACGATATCGGCATAACTGTAATCATTAATTTTGATAATCTTGTGTGTAGGCTTATTAATGCACTGATAATTACAAAAGCCATCTCAGCAGCATGTTAAGTGAGAAGTAAACAAACAGGACATTACATTAAGTTGAGACCGAATGCCAAAGCCACTAAGTGTTGGCGGATATCAATCGTAAAGTTTCGCTTTGAAAGCTTACCCGATTTGCCTGAATTCGCTTAAGGCTGTGGGGTTTCCCCTATAGAGCAATTCTATCGTCATAAGTTATTCAATTTTTTCGTTTATAGGGATTTCTTAAAACAGACAACAAGCACACAAGCAAACGAATGATTAACATAGAGTTCATCTGGCCGGAGTATGATCGACTTCTATTTAGAGGGTGTTCCCGCCAGATTGGGGAGCTTAATGCAATGTACACTACTGGCCAAAAACAAAAGAAAAATAGAAGAAGAAAGCAAAGAGAAAGTTGCAATATTTACTGAAACGAGCAAGAGTTTCACTTATTTAGCTTCAATACTTTCAAACCGGTCACAAATGTATTTATCTGATGTTAGGTGTGTGGTATAGCACGCTTGAGTGACTACATTCATCATTATCATTATCTTATGTGCATTATAATGTAATGCGACTCTGCTGAGTTGAAGTTAAAAGCGTGTATCTCTTCTTCTACCTATTCCAGCTGGTTATCAGACACAACTTGATAATTACCCATTAAGTGACAGCGTTTGTCAGCGAAGTCATTATGTGAAAACACAATCAGTTGGTTGTCCTATTATTACTGGTCAGTCCAGTAAAGTGAATAACGATAAACATCAGCCATGTATGCAATCGTTACTTGAATAATGAATTGAAATAATAGTTTAGTTACTGTTGTTGTTTCTCTCGCGTTTTTTTTACTTCGTCGTATCGTTTTTTAATAATTCATTGAAATCCGTTTATTGCATTTTAAACTTTAACTGAATTTGTTTTATTATAGTTCTAAGTGCAGTGTACGACTAAGCACAACTGTGTTCAAAATAATAGCAGAGTACGGAAGATTTTAGGGATCTTCCTAGGAAAGCCTAAAGGCGCACAGAGCGAGTGCTGAGAAACTCATTGTCCTTCAAAGCTAGGAAAATTTTAGTTCGTGTACTTTGTTACGGGATCCCTTCTGGGCTACGTGATTTCCAAGTTTGCAAGTCAAGCAGCCGTTTGCAATGCGGCTTCACCGTTCCGCGTGTGGTGTTTTCTCCATGAATATTGATACATCTATAGCTACTAAGATATCTTCCGCATACTCTCCAACGTCTTAATTATCTGTGGAGAGAAGAGAAGAGTTTTCCTTTGACTCCTTTATGTCGATTCCTTGACCGGGAAGGGGAGTGTACAACGTGATCGCAGTCGCGCGATATTACACCGAAAGTGTAATGTCTCTAGAAATCAAAATGCAACGGTTTTTAGAGAAAAAGCATCTCAGAAAATTCGAACAAACAAAACAATGTCTTAAAATATTTGTAAATGTCCGATGACCGAGCTTATATCTAATATGTGTTGACGTCAAATTCCGGTTAGCTTTTTTAAATTTTTCAGTCAATCATTGTCAGCGACTACTGCTTGTCCGGTTGTGTATTTCTTTTTGAGATGTAATCATTAGTGACAAACTCAACGAAGTTTGCAAACACCCCCCGGCTCACGGTTTGGACGCATTGTTAACTTTTTTTTAAATCCATGTTTCTGATAATTCAATTTTTTAAAAGCACTCTCGTTACACGAACAAGCAATAATGGCCAGGCCTTCAAATGTTTTTTGTATTCAAAGCTTGATTTTTATCGTTTCAAAGCGCATCACATTACGACTTGAAAGGGGAATATCAAGCAAGCTTATAAGTTGTTTGTGTTTTTCTTTGGAACATCGGTAACATAGTTCATCAGGAAAATGATGAAAGCATTCCCGACAATTTGTAGACATGACGAATTACAGGCTCAATTACAAGTGTGTATGCCGGCATCCAGGCATGTACCTTGAACATCTTCAAAAAAACCAGATCGAACTTCTCAAAGCAAAGCAAGTGTCAGTTTGTCGTCAGGTAGCGGATGAACGCAAAATTATTATTCTCTACTTAAATTGCGGGTCAACGGGGTTCGTAGTGAATGCAAATCTCATCGACAGTGAACAGATTGTTCAATTGTCTTCTATCACCCACTTTACTACGGGGGAATTATTGGAACGAACATTTTGCGGAACAGTGCGTTTTTTCATTAAACTTCTTGGTTATAATGGAACCGGTTACACTAAAGCTTTACCACAAAAGTTTATGTTTTCAACGGAGCACCCGTTCACGATAACGAATTTTTCAAAGTTTGGCAAAATGAAAACTCCAGCCCACACCCCCCGCATCTTGTTCATGGCGCTTGGACTATTTTCCTTGCGTTTTCGAAGCCACAAATGCTACCGCTTCCGCGTCTCTGTATACAGGCAGATGAAAATGAGCCACGTCACTGCTCAGCATTGCATCAGTTTTGTTTGAAATGTTTATTCCACCGTGAATTGTCATTACTTCAATACATTGTGCGAGTGTATGTCGATCCATATGCCAAAAGCCATCAGAGTTCATGTATGAAATTGTAAAACTTAAAAATCATAGTTAGATGTTTAGATGGCAACTAAATATGCCGCGAAACATAAAACGGAAGGCAACTAACACTACGTAACAATGTGTTGTCGAGTCACTTTATACGATACGTTATACGATTATTTACGAACCGATAAGCGATCAATGCAATGCGTGAAGGCATTTTCGCTCTTTCTTGCTGCCAAGCATTGTACATAAAATTATTAAACTATTTGATCCAAGTGGAATGCCACTCTCGTTCTATTTCCGCGTTTTCGCGTGCTCTTTAATCGCACAGAATAAAGGTTTAATTTCCAGGAAAACTAACCTAACAGTTACATACTTAATACACTAGTAAGTTAATTAATTAATTAATTAATTAATTATACAGTTAGGAATATAATTATTTAATTAAATGTGTTTAATTTAAACGGGCTACTAACTTCTTGATCATTAGTGTGCAATCATATGAATGGCTGCAGGCGTGCCTGTGTGTGAGTGATCATGCGTTTATGTGTTTAAGAACTTTGCGTTAGTTTTGTTCTGTTGGCTGTTGACTTGTGTTGTCTTTTGTGTTGTCTTGCTTTGCAACTGCAATCAATCGAGATGTCTCCGGCAGATAGCTGCTGCTAAAAAGCTGGCAGCCAGGCAGGCAAGAAAACAAAATTGTTGTTAAAATCATACACTTGTTCGAATTTTGTTTTTCTAGTTACTTGTTGGTTTTATTTCTCTTCTCATACTTCCAAACAAACTCACGCGCATACACACACACACACACACACACACATCAATTCAAAAGAACCTATCCATACAAATATTGTAGATAAGTCTCACTTGATGCCAGTGGCATTGCTTCTATATAATCCTGATCACACCACAATCATATAAAGGCACTCAACTTCATAGATAGAATACGGTACGTACTGCAACTCACTGATGGCAATATGACATCTTGTAAATGTATTCACATATGCTTACTTCCGTTTCCATTACGTTTGCAAAAAAGCAAAGATTTCTATTTAATATTGCAAACATACTCGTCGTCGTCGTCGTCGTCGTCGTCGTCGTCCTCTATATAAATTTATATTTATATACGAATACAAATACACACACACACATGTATATATATATATATATATATATATATATATATATATATATTATATATGTATCTCGTTCTCATACAATTCACTAGCTTTTGAGCTTGAATTGTTAGAATGTTGTTCTGTTGTTGTTGCTGTTAGTATTGCTATTATTATTCAATGGTTCGCTTAGAATCAACGAATGACTTCATACAATGGAATAGATTCATTCAGGCACAAACACACACACTTCTACTTGTCTATACGTAAAGGAGCATGAATATTATGTGTTTGTCGATTTTTTCGTTTATTTGTTTGCATAGTTGTGCGATGTGTTATCATCCTTCGTTTGTGTTGGGACACAAAAGCCAACGGTAGCAACAGAAAAACCTTCAAACGATGATGTTGACGCTGACGATGTGATTATTGCAATTTCGTATCTGCGGTTATGCAGCTGCTCCGACCATATCACCTTCTCTGCTCTTACACCCGTAGAGTACAGTTTGCCCACCTCTGCTATAACTTATTTGTATTTTTTGTTTTGTTTACATTTTGCTTGCCATTCAATTCAACGAAATGTTCATTGAAAACAGAAAAAAAGCAAAAAAGCAAAAAGGAAAAAAGGAAAAAGGAAAAGTTTGCTCTTTACAACTATTCATGTGAAAAGTTTTGCGAAATTTAATGCATATTACAGTTTATGGGTTTAAAACCAGCTTTTTTCTCAATGGGATTTCAGTTTATTTTTTATATTTTTCTTTTTTTTAAATCATTTCTAAATGCAGCTTGTAAAAAAGCTTGTAAGCTATATCCAATGCATTATTGTAGGTGCTTGTGCACCACAGCCATAGATAGGTATGAATATATACGTGTTCTACAAATATGTCTCTTTATTGCATCTAAATGTGCATTATAATGTATGGTTACATGTTAGATGCATATATACACAGCTACAGTTGCTAACTTGTTAGAACCAATGTACAGTAAAGCCTATTGTAGAGAGACGCCTTTTGATAGATAGATAAGTTTTCTTTTCTTAAACCTCTTCAATAAAGAGCCAAATCTGCTTTTGCAAGCGAAGAACGCTTCCTTTACTTTTCAAGTATAAACGGTACCGCTCCACCACCTTGAGTTTATTTTTTTTGCAATTTCCTCGCATCGAATTTTCCCTACTTTCGATGCCATTCGTATAGAAATACGCTGTAATGACCTTCTAACCCATATAGCATTGGTGTTGCGACCTCTCGTCCACATTCAAAATTTTTCACACATTGTTCTTAAATTCATTGCTAGCCATTGTCAAAATTTGGCAATACTTAAAAAGTAACCGAATAAAACGGGTGAAGAAGAAATTATTGCCCAAGCCACTCTATCCGTTTTACTATCTTTTTATGGTAGGATATCCGCATAGGTACGTAGGTAAGTAGGATATCTACAGGGTTCTCTTGAACCCTTGTTGCAATAATTCAATGATTGTTTGCAACGAATAACCGGCTGTTTTCTGTCTCTGATGGTTTTCCCTCTAAGAAAAAATGTCACATCAAAACTGTAAGTTGGTGCTCAAAAGTCGTACAAAAGAAGGAAAATACCATCCGTGCTTTGGTAATCGCAGACGGATCCATGTAACAATTTTGCTTGGTGAGCGCGATAAAGAATTATTCCAAGCCAAGTTTTTTGTTGTAATAGCTACACAGAAAGACATACAAACATTTTATCCGACACCACAATGTACGCGATCAAAAATATGTATATAGTCCTTACAGCGTTTTTGGTTTTTATTGCTGAGTATTGAGTACATTTACAAACCCAACATATTGCAAAAACTAATTTCAAAATACTAAAAACCCTTCATAAAGAGTACCTTCGAAAGTGGGCGACCATTGGATCACTATGTTACTTTTTAGCTGCCCGTGAGATGTGAATGTTTTAGTAGCTCCAGGCGTAAGGAACTATTTCTTGGACAAACGGACCATCAAAATCGACAGCACGGTGAAATCGCTTTGGAAAGAATGAATTTTCAATTATTTATTCATTTGGAAAATCCTTTGATAATAAAATAATTCTCTTAAGGGAAAAGAAGAAAGTGAAGAGTCAAAAATTTTGGAATGGGAATTTTCGTCGGTCCAGGCGCAAACTAAGCCAATTGTCATATGAGACAAATTACCCGATTTGAAGTAAGTTCCCAGATCTTCCTTGTTTTTTTCTTTTTTGGTAATCTAAGGCCTTAACAAGACAGTTCCAAATCCTCTTGCGTTGCGCTTTGTATTACTTCGTCAAAAATTGTATAACTCAATATATGTTAGTAATGCATCACGATGTTAGAAGCATGCTTCTGTCGAAATTTCCGAGGATAATCGGAAGATATTTAAAAAAAAAAGGGTTATCGAATAGAACAGATCTGTCGAAAAGATGCGAGCAGATGAAAACTGTTAGTTTTCTGTGAAAGTATATCTTCAGGCGAAAGGCCTGCGGAAGGTCGTACAAGGATTTAAACTTGAAGAAGAAACGCTCATCTGCGCGACAGTGGAGATGATAACTAATCTTAATTGTAGACAAGGCACTCTCATCCCAATTGTGAACACACACATTGTGAGCACAACAAATGAAATATGGAAAATATTGTGCAGTCTTGTCCCTATCCCTGTCCACGTATATGTGAACGAAATTCTCTCACAATAGCGCATAAATTGCGGTGATGGGCGTAACCTAAATGGGAAGTAGGTGGCAAGTTCGATGATACTGCCCGGTTTTCCTAAGCAATGTAAGTTCATTATTATGTCAAAAAAGTACTCATATTGCTATCAAGTGTGATGGTGTGATGGTAAACAACAGGAAAGAGCTTTAATGGGTTTTTTCCTATTTAAAAAACAACACCAGTTCATATGCAGTGACAACTTGTACTTTAGCACAATACGTCAACCTAAGAGGCCCGTTATCAATATCGCAAACAACGCGACAATCGATAAGGAAGGAGTCGGTCTTTTCGCAATAACAACTTGGTTCGGAAAGGAGAATATAATCCACGTAACACAACTATTTTGGCTATTTTGCGAGTACTTCGGAAAAAGCATACCCGGCTGGAAATGCAATAGCTACTGTGGCAACCACGACAGTCGCACGTTTCAATTGGACGTCGTCGAGGATTCAGTAATCGCAGTTACGAACGACGACATTCTAAAGGAGACGATTTCGGTTGCTATTAAAAGCGATTTTACAAACGAAAGCTGTTCGAAGTGTAACAGATATCCAAGTCATACAGTTGTTAGTGGCGTATTGCCTGCAGCAAAATGCTATATACTAAGGGATAAATTGATAAGCCCGAATAAAACGTACGGAAGGATTTTTGGGTAGAAGCCGTCAACACTGCAGTATGTTTTTGAGCAAAACGCCATGCAAGAGCAGCAGCCGGAGCAAGAGCAGAACTGTGGCGTGGAGAACAGGAAAATTGAAATCATTTCAAAGTATTTAGTTGTGACGCAGCGATATTGATATTCGAAAACAGGAGAGAAAGAAGCGGGATCCAAAAGCTAAAATAGCTCGTAGAATAAGGAGCTTAATAAAGTTAATATCGAGCAAAGAAAATCCAAAGTCTGTATTTCTTAGAAGATAACAAAGGAAAAGCGGTATCCATAGCAATTAATGAAAGAAATGTTTGCGACAATTTTCAAATAAAAAACATTAGTAAAGTGGGTGCACCTTGTTTGGATGAGGAACTTTGCTGGCTTTCTTGGAAAATACAAAATATCACACAACACGTCAAAAATAGTGGCTTTTAATCCGAATGTATGTAAATACGGAGTAGAATTTGATGTGTTGTTGAAATAAGCCCTCCCGAAGCTGGCTAAGCGGTAAAGACTTTGTCAAGACATGGCAACAATCACGAAAAGGGGCGTTGAGAAGTTCTAAAGAGAATTTTAAGGCATCTCTGAAAGGCACAATTCGCTGCACATTGCAATTGGGCCGCATTCTATATGAGTGTTCTCCGAAGCAGATTAGGCAGGCGATTTGGGCGAATTGGGCGATAAGATGTTAGAAAGTCCACCACTGTAATAAGCGCAGAGTCGGCTCGGTGTCAAAGTTGGCTATCAAATCGGATCAAATTTTTGTAATGGGGAGCAGAGCACAGGATCACTGATTCCACATAAGAAATAATAATCTTCATCCAGGAGCTATAGACTGCTTGTTTCAATCGATGGCTCACACTCAGCCCTTCCATAGACTTTCTATTCATTTCGATAAATAAACCAATTATTGGTCTTTGGGGAGCCTATGTGTTATCCGCAATGTGTTCGAGCCAGAAGACAGAAAAAAGAAACTTTGTTGAATTCACTAACACTACTTGAAAGTCGTAGCTATTTTATGCGAGTTATAACGTATGCCCCATTCGAGGTCACCCGTTGTTTGCCTTAAGATGAGATCTAGTCTCCCTGGAGCTCAATTCAGAGCTAGTTTGCATATAGAGCTTATATGGTAAGGTAAACGTGTAACACTACACTTGATTACATTTCGTGTCTGAAAACTTCTACTACTCGCTCTACTACTCTATCTACTCTCGCGTTGCATTGCTATGGTTTCTATTGTTATAATAAAAATTTATATTACCTAAAATATTCGCACAAAGTTAATTAAATGTTTGCTGCATACTCACTAAAAGCACGCGAAAATTGCTTAGATGCCAGTTATAATTTAGAAATGGTTTCACTGTTATTTAGAAAAGCTGAAATTAAAAAACATAACCAAAGGATTTTTTCAACCCTTTCTTGCCCTTTTAATTTAACGCTTTAAATTTGGGTCAAGAAGACACAGATATCTTTAAGAGCATATTTTACCTAGATTCTGCCTTATCCTACTATTCTACTATTGGAAACCACAAAGCGACAGAAAACCAAAGCTTGTCTTATACACTTTCGGATAATGTTCTTCCAAATTAACCGAGCAGCGCTCCGCAGGAGGTGGTCATTGCCTAGGACTCGCGTTAAATCAAAGATAGGAATTTCAGCTTTTGGTTACAGTCGCCAAAATCCAGACAATAAGCATTGCACCGGTTCATCTCGTTTGCGTGGCGCAACCGTAATTACCAACCAGCTAATAATAAAGTCTGCATCAAATAATCTTTCGAAGAGTGGTTACAATTTTAGTTTCATATTACCGAACAATATATCGCGAGGGAATATTACTTTTGCGATTTCGTTTATAACACTTAGGTGGGTTTACCAGTACGTCTGTACAAAAAATCAGACAGAAAACGACTTAAAACGTACCAGCATTACATGTATTACGTCACTTTGCCTAACAGTATCCAAAGTAAAGATTTTAATGAAGACGACTAGTTTTATAAAGTGATGTAAAACTTAAAAAAAGTACCTTTTGAAATAGTCCCTAATGGGAGGAAGTCTAACACGTGAACTGATGTGGTCCAGATTTGCAGCTAAATGTTCTTCAAAACATTCATTTCTTATTTATATTAGTCGCTAACTATCAAGCTTCAGAAATTTTTGTCATAAGAAGTTTTCATGAAAAGCGAGGTCAGGTTACTTTTCATGAGAACTTTTTTATGTGATAGTTTAGTACAGTAAAATTTTTATGCTAAATAACTAATCTGGACTGATTTTGATCAGTACTTACTAAAATTTAGGTCTTGTTGTCACTTAAGCGCTTATTTTCTGTAAGGAATATTTTATGGGAGAGAGTTTCCACCTTGTCCGAATTTTTCACATTAAATCTGCCCGTCACAGCGCTGTTCTACACTTACTTATGTCCACTTTTTGAAAAAACGGTGATCGTAAAAGTAATTCGATCCAACCATTTTCTACAAAGTTCTCTCTGGACCAAAATATATCAATGCTCCAAATTTCGCCAAAGTATCTCCGCGGTTAAAAAAAAAAGTACTTGAGCAGATATCATACGCACATACGGACTGATATGTTTAAAGCAATTTAAAAAATATTTCAAATTATTTGGTATGTATGCGAAAAGACACGGAAGCAGTCGTCAGACGGGCATGCAGTGTTAAATAGAATCGAAAGATGATTCCGCTCCGATTTGTATAATGCTCGCTCAAGTCGACTTGAGTATTACATACAATCATGCAAAATTAACATGCTCTTAGCACAAGTAGGGTGTACTTCGCACAAAATTCAAGACTGGTCTGTCTATCTGTCCATTTGCTAGTTCGGCAGTTCATAATTGTTGAAAGTTTGAAAATGCTGAGGAGCAAATCTTAACTTGGCAAATATAGTCTCAACTAAGAGTTAGAGATAAAATTTAAGTCTTGACTGCCCTCAATTTTCCTTTCTTTTGTATATTTAGTCAGACAATCAGAGAACGCCCACAACAAATGTCGAGGGGGTACTGGGCATATTAAGGATACATAGGATGGAAAAGAAGTGCGTACATTCGTCTGGAACGTGGGAGTATTTGGAACCGCGTGATTTGAGGCCGATGATATCTAAACAAATAAAAAATTACTAATATTCCAAAGGTTTCTGCTACTTATAGCCTTTAATCAACGTCGACTTTTCTGCTCGGTTAAAGCATTTCATTCAAAGGAAATCAATAAAAACTTTGCAATTTTTGTGTTCGTTTGAGATGTTGGGTACTCGAGGTTCGCCTAAAGGCGTGTAAGACTTTCTTATTTGTTTCTTCCTTCGACAAACAATGACGGCCTAAAGCAGAAAAAACATAATAATAATAAAATCGTCCTCAAAGAAATGACATGCATTTGCCCCATAATTAACCTCCGACAAAAGAATGTGTACACATGTGTGTAAGTGAATATATGTATTAGACTGCTTGACAATGATTCAAAAGCGATTGAAAATTGCAGAAACATGAATTGTGCTTTAATCTTTGAGCAAAACAAACAATCGCGTGGAGGGCAAGTAGGTCGATGACGGGAGCGAAATCACGAAACGCTTACAATCCTACCACCACAATGCGGTACTCAAGCAAATGCTACAAATATTTGCACTTTTCTTTTTTTTTTCATTTTTCTTTTTCTTTTCAGAATAATCACACACTCATTGAAACATCTCTAGTCAAGCTTTTTAGGTTGCGCTTCTTTTCCCGTCCATTCATTTAAAATCGAATAGAAACTCAAAGCAACGCCTGTCTGCTATCCTCAGCAGCTATAGTAGAGAAAATGACACACTATGTTACATAAACACTTTAGACTTCCCATATATATATATATATATATATATATAAATATATATATATGCATAAACGCACAACCGAACATATATTCATTTTAATACTTATTTTGGAAATGCTTCTTCGACGGTATATGGATCAAGCTAAGACAGACAACAGCAGCCAAGACAAGGGAAAGCAATTACAACGATTTGTTTGGTTGGGAGGGCGGTTTTTTATTTTTCGATTGAGAATCTGCCGCTGGTGGATGCTTTTGCAAAAGGGTAAAGCAATGGGTAAAATCAATATGATGGTGGTTGTGCGTTTGTATTCAAAATTAAACAAAACAGGAAGTGAGCAAATAGAAAATAATTGCACAAAAGAACATTTCGATACCGAATAATTCATTCATTCATTGGGTCTTGTCTTCGGATGATTTCATAATTTCTGTTCCTAGCAACGACGCTTCAATGCCTTCATCGCTCACAACATTGCCTGTAAACTTTGCAGACATGAAAATGTAAACAGAATAAACAAACGGCAAAAGCACATGGCAGGCAGATCGAAGGAATATCATCGAGACAACTCGTTAGAAAATTGTGTAAAAAATGAAGTAAAAGCAAGGAAATAAGATAAAAAATTGAAAATAAGCAAATTTTACAATAAACGGAAACATTTTGATTTACAACTTGTTTGTTAAAATTATTACAGTTAGCAAAAGGGAGAGAAAGATGTACTACGAAAGCCAACGACTCAAATCCGATAACAACAAAAAAAATGTTCACTACTTTCTCCTATAGCCAAACTCGATTTACTGCAATTTAATTTTAATAAGTAATAAAGCATAAGTGTGAGTAAGGAATAGGCGGCTGATGTCAATTTAAGTGCAGTTGTAAAAACATATTTAAAATAAGTCGTTTACATTTTGTTAAAAAGGGCCGGAGGACGCGTAGTCTACTGAATGGTTTTTATTGCAAAACGCAGTTAAGTTTTTTAAACGAACAGAACTGAAAGTAGGGGGTAGCGTTTTTGCAAGAGTCTCCGAGGTCGTTTCTAATTTTATGGTTTCAATAATCCTATCAAAAAGAATCTTGTTCAAGTCGCCGGTCTCCTGGAATACGAAATCTTTGAAGATTTCAAGAAAGTCTTAACCTAACGACTTTTTTTCTTTCAGAAACGATCGAACATGTAGGGTAAAATTCTAACAGAATCTTATGGAGCAGTTATAGAGCAATGAAAAAAACTGAATAATTAAGTAAAAAGATGTCTGTCTACTCCGGATGCTGATATCACATCTTTTGCGAGCACAACTTATCCTGGTTGATAACTTGGAGATTAAATGCCTTGCAGCTCTTGTTTGCAGTGACGTGTTCTTCTTTCCAACGAAACAACATCTTCAGCTCCAAAAGAAATATTGAATCCTTTAAAGGAATTCACCACGATTATGGGAAAACCTATAAAATAGTTTCCACTGGTAGGGCCAGCATAAAGTTAATGTTTCATATGCAGTGGTACAGTCCAATACGATGACTATCAGGTGAAGAGTATATCATCTTTTTATTGTTACAATATTGGGGAGCGGAACTACAGGATCCCCAGTGGGTGAACGTAGATGTGCCGAAACCCGCATCTTTTCGTGGTGGTCCCTGTAAATATTGTTTGTTGCTTTTATGGCTATGGGTCACACAGTTAATGGCAAAAAAGGGTTTAAGTCTTCCTATCTATAACCTGGCGACGGGGTTTTCTCTTGGAAGCGCAACAGATGCATCGGAAGAGAGCTCTTCTTTCTAATGAAAAGAGACCATTTTTATTTGACTTTCTGGTTCTCTTTTATGGAGGACATCAAATCGTATAATGGTCCAGTTGGCTGTGTGCTGAGTGATCACAACCTTGGAAGGATAGTGCTTGGATGACCCACCGTAAGTACAGTAAGAGATCACCCAAAGCTGTATAGCATGGTATAAGTTCTGTACGAACGATAAGTCATGAAATTTAGCGGGTGTCCACAGCGATCAGGTTGCCCAAGAGTAGAATTGCTCCTGTCAGAAAGATGCACCCATCTGGCTATCGGGAGAATGCCTTCTTACCTGACTGCTTGGGTACGGCCCTTCGGGGTGTACGGTGGTGGTTGTGGTTACTCCAAAATTTCATTGAGAACTGCCTAAAAGATATTTTGATAGGCCTCGACGCAAATCAGTGAGCGAGAAAATGTCTCACATCCATTTTCTAATTCGGTACCTCAGAGAGAGTAGTAAGGCCCCCTTCTATGGGAATTGTCTTACTCCCTGAGGGGTCCCTAGTTGAACTGTACTAATTGTCGATGGTTGTAGGCGATCAGTCTGATTAACGCTTCATGCCAGGCGCGGACATTAAACCTCGATAAGGAATCTCTTACAATATTATTATCATTATTATTATTATTAGTACAATGTGAATATAATTCCAAAACTAAGACTATTGGCCCTAACAATGCCAATGTAAATATAACTGTACGTAAAAAGTAATGTATGTAATTTAAAAAGTAAATAAATAAACATAAAATAATGAAATATAATAAATATTCAGATATAAATAATAAATCAATAAAATCACAAAATAAAAATTATATAAATAACAAAGGGTAGAAAGTGTTGGCAAAAAGCGATGATCTACAGTCGTTGCATAGGTCTTGAAGAACTCTTTCGGAAGATTTAATAATTAATTCTGATAAACTTTAAAGAAATTAATTCTTTCGATCCCACTCAAAATATGAGTGAAGTGAGCCATTGAACGTAAGAAAAATGTAAGAAAGACTGACTCTAGCTGTTGTTCAATTGTATTAAAAACGATAGAGGCAAATTTGGTAATGCACTAGTAAACAAGTCCACATATATTTCGCGCGTAATGTATCTCCTTGCAGTGACCAATAGTAAAATCTGAATTTCTGTGAAGATCTCCTTAGTTATTTACTCTAATATTTGATATAAGACACCTACGTTTAAATTACATTATTCGCAATAGGTTGTACATATGAATTATGACTCGAATTTGCATAAAAAGATATTCAAAATTATTCACATTTTACGCAATTTCTATGGGCAATTAAAGAGCGAAGTAACGAAAATTGTACACAGTGTACAGTGAGTAAAGACTTAGGAAAATTAAATAACATATCTCGTGGCATGGTTAAGGTAGAAGTAGGAAGGAAATGTCAGCCGCTTAATGCCTTTTATATAATATTTTCGTATCATAAAGTACCGCTTTGTGCCTCACTCTCCGGGGTAAGGCACAGAACGGCAAAAGAACAACAAAAGGAAAGAAAGAGCAATACTTGGCTGATTAGTTGGAAAATATTTTCCAAGTTTCCACAAAATTCATTTATAATTTTTTGACAACAAAGCGAACATTAACGAGACGCCAAAAGAGTGAGATGGTAATGAGGCATCTATCAGCAATGACTGAACCGACTGAAGAAAGCACAAAGAAAAAGAAAAACGAGGGGATAAAAATGCACTTTTTTTCATTTTCATGGCAATGAAAAAGTTACTAATTTTTAATAAAATTTTCCCACAAATTTTTATGAACGTACGTACACACATGCAGACGTGTTTATATATGAGAGCTTAACACATACAAATATATACATACATACGCATAGATTATATACACATATATAGAGATATGGTTATATATATATATGGATATGGTTAGGTACTCCGACGTGGGTGATAGATGCAAGATTTACTATACACTAAGTAGTAAGTAACATAAGCGAGCGGGCGAATAAGCGTCTGCATAAAATGTTTCTTATGGCAACTGTTGTGACACTAAAGCGTGTCGTGGTTTACACTTTGTCAGTTGCAAGTTGTTTTTTATTTTTTCATTCTTTTTGTATACGCTGTGATTCTTCTCCTCTTCGCATTTGATATCGCAAAGCATTCGCTCGCTGTACTGACAATGACGACTACTTCCAAGACAAACACTGTACGTATTACTTAACAAAAAATAAAAAAAAAGAAAATCGCACTGGGTTAATGTCAGCAGTCACTCATTTCCCTTTCCCCTAAAATGTCTGTCACACAAAATGCTGGCATTGAAAGTAAAAAGAAAAAAAAATTAAAATCTGACACATTGTACTGCAAGCAATGGCAACAATAGCGAAAAAAGAAAAGAAGGAAAGAAAAGAGAAGAGAAGCACCTCATTAAATTCACTTCATACTGTTGCAGATTACATACGCACACACATACATACATATGTATACATATATATATATATATATATATATATATATATATATAAATATTCGCATTCTTACGTTGATGACGACGCTGGTCAGACTTAAGATTTTCATGAGTGATAGCTAAGCTAAAAGTTGAATTCTTTTGTATTCTACTAAAGTCGCAGTTTTGTCAGAAGTTAAAACTACAAATCAAGCAACCCAGGCATATTCGTATTCGCAAACACATCTAAACATAATGATGACTTTTATCTTTCCATCTGCGCCTGACACAACTAACATATGTACGTTTGCTTATCTACTTCAATTCATTAACAACATATTGTTATTTGACTCGAATGCGACTTGATTTTCTTTGCTTTCCTTTGGAGTTTCTACAATATATTTATGGTGCTGTACAATGCATTAATATATGCGTTCACAATGTATTGCAAATATTTGCTCATCTTTGAAAATTGTGGAAATATTTTTAACTCAATTCAGACCGTTCTCTAGGAACACCTGATGTTTTTGATAGATGTTTTCTGAAGTTGTGTTATGCCTTTACTTCCCCCACCTTCCTCACGTACGAAGGCTCTGTGATTGAGAATACATCAAGAATTGTACAGCAGGCTTCGTCAACATTTAAAAATTTTGCAAAATTTCTTATACGAACATTTTCATTCATTTTCATAAGAATGAAGCGCTAGATATGATCTAGCGCTTGTTTGCGGTATTCACAATGGCACCGTTAAGCGAAGTTTCACTATTTTGAAGCGGACTTCAAAATAACTCCGTGCAGGATAAAACGGCGGGGGTGCAACAATTAACGCGAGCATGGCTGCTGGCCGTTCCCTAAAACTGACACTTTTCTCTCGTGGTGTTGTATAAGGACTTGCAGGAAGGCCCTGCTTGCTTATAAAATCGTCTTCACTGACGAGTTAACGAAAAGCAAGGAACAAAAAGCCTTATATGTGGCTTGGGCACATTGCGGAAAATGATTTTTCATCGCCCGATTATTACTCTGCGCTAAAGTCCGCTTTTCGTTCAACAGGTTTGAAAACTAGTAAACTGAGGAGTACGTATATATAACAATCAAATGGCCATTTGCAGTATTGGAAGTCAAGAACTCGGCTCAAAGTGAACAAAGATATGTTAGGTGTCTGCGGTTTGTATGTGTGTGTCAAAGTTCTTCTATCGATCATCAATACAGCCAACGTACTTTTATATACAAGAGCATACTTGTAACGTTTTCAACCCTCCTGCCTATTTGTTCAGAATATTTGTGTAGTTAAGAGCTATTCTCTGCAAGACCAAGAGCTCTTCTTCGTAAAACGTCTAGATGTAAAAACCTATCCTATTTCAAAACGTTATAAGACGAATCAAATTTTAATTTTCGCAAATGAATTGATATCGACTAAAACTCGAAGAATACATTTCTCCAAACGACCACATGCCACTCCAAGGAACAAATATGTTTTATATACAAACGGTTGTATGCATCGCGAACCGTATGGGAGAAGATGTGCAGTCACTGTTGTTGGGTGTAAAATTAATCAAAACCTAGGCATCTATTATAGCGTGTGCAGTCATTTTATTTGTTTTTCATAGCATTCATTTCTTGCGAAACGGTATAAAACAGGAAGCAACAAAAACTATTTGCGAAGTGGAGAAATATTAGTGCATTAACTACACGACTACACCCCATCACGGAACGGTAAGTAATAAAATGAAAATACGATGGAAAAAACAGCTCAAATGATTGTCAGTATGTAAACAATTTCATTTTACTCGCATTTTGTTGGTTTGTTTTTGAGGTTTTCATGAAAGTTGCGCGTCGATGTGATGTGTAGTGAAAATTTCCATTTTCAATTAAACAACTTCTGTGCATTCATTCATTCGTTAGTTCGTTTATTTTTTTTCTTTTTTTTTTTTTATTATTCGTCTTGTTTTACTAGACACACCAGTTTGTGGCAAAAGGTCAGTACCGCTTTGCGTTGGAATGCCGGATGTAAGGAAGGACATACAAGTAATTTCATTAGGTCGACTTACTACGAATTCAAAGCAACACAAGTATGCCCTCCGTTACAATGGTGTATCCGGGAGTAGCGTTAGCATATGTGGACACTTTATGTAAATGGATTTTTATTAATTCACATAAACACATATTCAAATAGATCCACACACACACACACACACACACACACCCACGCGTGAAAACTCGAACGAAAACGCTATAAAGATATATAGTTAACTGCATTGGTATGTCGGAGGAAAAGTATAGCCTGTCACCATATGTTACCGCAGCACTATAGTCTCGGTGCAAATTGAATTAAAACGCCAATTACTACAGATTGTTTTGAAGGGTTCTTTTTATGGAGAGGGATTTGCGCGTTTAAATTCGCTTAATTGATACGATTCGTTACAACTGCGTTATTATTCAGTTATTGAAAAGTTTGCTCCCTTAAGCCGAAGTGAGCGCCGATCACCAGGCATCTTACGTTAACCACGATCGAGTGATACCCGAGAAAACTACATGAATTCAAATTCGCCATAAAGCAAAACTCGCGAAAAGGGGAAATTCGCTATTCGTGACGGACTTCGCAATGAGGTGAAAGTCGGCACAAGACGAGAGTCTCCATTATATCAAATTCGACACAGCACAAAACTCATGAGAGCACGAAAGACCTTTACTTCTAGCATCCGAAAATGCTTCTTAAAGTAAACGTACGTTATCTTTCGGTATATGACTCCGGGCCGATTTAATTTAGTCGTTTATCGCGTGAAACGTTTTCGATGCGTCTACATTTTCAAACTAAGATGACGATTGGCATACGCCCAGCACAAGCAATTCATAGAAAATCGTTAAAAGTATGCTCCGTTTCAGATAAGGGGTAGATAAATGCGGACGAATGGACTCAAAAGTTCGGCCTGCCCAGGAATGCAAAAAGTCTTTCTCGTTTGTCCGATATGAGATCCACCTGCAGATAATAAGTTAGGCTATTTACATTATACTACTAAGATGCGTTCATCGCACCCTTTTAAGCCTTCTCCGGACTACCTTCATTTCTGAGAAATAGGCGGTGGTTACCGAATTTTTTTACAAATCGTTGTGAAATAGCGCGACCTCCTTCAATGTAAAAAGGAATTAAGAGCAACATCTCATCACTTGTCAGAGTGAACAGTAACTGAGGGCAACATCCCATTACTTAAATATTAAAAATGTATTTTAGCATTTCAGAGTAACATAATGCTGACGTTCCAATCCAATATCATCCCTGGCTAAAAATTACAAACGACCGAGATCTGAGGTTGTGCCATTTTCTTTTCTTATATGTCCTCGAGCTTGACGTTGCCATAACTATCAACATATTCCAATAGGGGTCGTGATAAAATGATACAATCGGATGAACATCTTAGATTGGAAACTTTGCCAGACTTCCACGTTTGAACTGAGTGTTGAGACTCACTCTTGGACATGGAATGTGCAGATGGATTCGAGAATCCACTTATATATCAGAGGTCGGTTTTTCGATGAAACTCCAAAGCTATAACTACAGACCAGCTGTTTACAGACTTAGTTCCGGCCATTTACGCTGAGGTTAAGTGTTCTTTTTTTTAGGTTATAAGTGGAGGAGAAGCACAAGCTCGTAAGGTTTCAACATGTTTGTCGGTTCACAAGGATTGACAGAAGCCCTCAAGATGTGCATATCAAGTGGACAACTAAAGCAACAGAAAAACCAACAGAAAACGCAAGACTTGCCATCATTGATATTATAAAAGAAAAAAAAGTGTAGCGAAAGGGTTCGCATCAACGCCAACGAAAGCTACTGCGGCTTAGAGCAAACGAAACATGATTCTCCATTTTAACAGAGAAGAGAAAAGTTGCCTGTAAAAATGAGTCTAAAGGATTCTTAGACACGATCAAAGTTAACAAAAAACCTTGCGATTTTTATTTATACATATTACGTGTGTTCGAGGCAGCAGGCATAAAAAAAATCATATCAAGGCCAAGGTCTGATTAGTCGTAAATTGGCAATGCATGTGAGATATCTTTTCAATAATACATGTATACTCACTAAGTGCGTCATATGCCGACGTCGACATCAGACCGATCTCCAATCCTTCCATTTTGTGAAGAGAAGTGACAGTATACGTCTCGTTATTTGTAAATGAAGTTAATAAAGCATTCGCTTACTTTGTTTGCAACATTCTGTAAAGTAAACGCCATTAAGTGAAGAGGAGCACAGCGTCGGGAATAACAAACTCCTTTTGAAACTTTATAAGTGCATAAAAAATCTTAATTTGACGTAAGTAAATTTAAAGTAAATCCAATCTTGGACCTTAAATGGATATCATTTCCGATCAGATCAAGAAGCGAAAATTTAAGCGAAAGTTATTTCACTCGAAGAAAAAATTGCAATTTCAAGTCGTATTAAATGTGGAGGAAAGTCTCCATCGATTGCGAAATCATTAAATGTCAGAGAGGCTACGGTTCAAACTATACTAAAGGCTGAAAGAGAAATTAGAGAAAGTGTTGATGCTGGTTGCTCGCTAGATGCGAAACTTGTTTGCCGCAAACGGGACGTAAATACCATAAAAATGGAACACACTCTTATTTTAAAAAGGCTGAAAGGTTATGGAGATAAAAACATCACTTTACCACTCGCAGTTGACACGTAGTCAAAGAGAAATGAACTTTACTCAAACCTATCATTTCGGGCAAGCAAAGAGCAGTTTGAAAATTCAAACACCGGACTTTTCTTGCGCAAAGTAAAATTTCAAGGCAGCAAGCTTTAGCAAAGCATAGAAACATTGCCCAAAATGCCCCAGAATACGGGAGAATACGCAGTAGATAAAATTTGCAGCGGCATCGGTGGAGGCATCTTTATACTGGGAGAAACTGCCGTTTCGGATTTTTGCTTCAAAAATTGAGAAACAAGCGCCACGCTATAAACAGTACACAGATCGTGTCACCTTTCATATGTGTAGCAACTTGTGTGAACATTTTTCTAATAAAACTCTTAATTGTATTATTATACAGTACATCTTAGTTGGAACATACAAAAAGGGTTTCTCCATACAGCGCGTTATACGAATGCAGCGTTTTGTACGAGAAACGCATGTATAACGTTAGTTCTCAACGACGTTACTCTTAATTAAAAAATAAGATTTACAATTGCAATATGCGTCGCACTTGGATTTTAAGTTTAACGTAATGCGTTTTTAATGTGGCTCTGAGACCAGTAAGACAACCAGTGAGACGACAAAGTTTCCAAGACGATGTAATAAACATAATAAAAATTACTTATTAACATGATTATCACTCATGTTGTAATGATGCCATTAAATTGAATGCAGCTGTTATCACAGGGACACAACGTACACAAGGTAACTGGCGACTATCAAGGCTTTTGCACTTTCGACGGCACGTAGATGCTTGATTTGTTTGCAAGAGAAGAGCTGATATCTTAGAGGTATCCCCGGGTGCAAGGACTCAAGGATGACATTGAATGCAATAAAACACAAGTAAATAATAATTGAACATTAAATTGGATTTAATTTCTATTCTGTTCAAATATAAAATCCAATAAAATTGTATTGTGCTTGCATGTGTGCACAAGCAACAATTGAAATGCCATCGACAATGTCCAAATATTTATGTAAAAGGTGTTTATTGTCAAGTCGTTACCAATAATAGCAAAGAAGAATATGTTGCTCAAACTGTGTCCATGCACAACAAAATAGAACACATCACTGGTAAAAACACAGCAAGAAATTCTTAAAGAATGCACTCGAAGGAAATAACAAATATATATACAGCCATGACCGAATAAATAGCACGAATCTTAACCCACATTTTCAATCTTTTCAACTAAACACAAAACAAAATTAGAGAACTTATTGCCATCAAAACGTACTGTTTACACCCTACACCATTAATCGTAAGGCTTAAGGCTTAAATGTGTGTACAGGACGACTTCACGTAGGCACCTCCATTGCATTAGTTGGTCCCGAATCATTTCTGTTCGACGAGGTATATCTGGCTAATATCTGCCCGTAAAATACTGTGTGCGGGTCGCAAATTTTACAAATATTTTGGGTACGCCTGGTAAAATCATGTATTTTGGCTCAAAGACCGATTGAATTTACAACTCTCCATATGACGTGCATTTTAAAAAGGTCGTTATATAAAAAACTAGTAAAACCATTACAAACAGGCAAGGCCGATTACCAAATACCCTGCACTACTCCTGAAAAAAATTTTTTTTACATTTATTTTGTTCCCCTATAAAAGTATACTTTTCATGTGAGCCCCATTATGTTAGGGTGTCGAAAACGTGATTCGATGTGATCTAAATTAAATGCAAAAAGGAGTGGAATCTAAGAACAAAGACCTGGTGCTGCGTCTCATATTAATGTCAAACTGCTATAATGGATTAGTTTTTATCATAGTGCAATAAAAATTTGACCTTTTTTTCAGCGTAGGATGGCCACATTGGACAGGGCTCATAATCAATATAATATTGCTCATCGATATTTTTTATTTTAAGAATAAAAAGGAAAATGCGACCTTTTTCACATATGCAAAGCCGGCCGTTGTACGGATACGATAATAGCCCTTTTCGAAAGCGTTCGCCCTTGTTTCCAAACATGTCAGTGTGTGTTAATCAAGATGTTTTAAAAGCGGATTGAAGACAAGAAACCACGGCTAGACATCAAGCAGACAGACCGAATTGCTTAAATCAATTCAGAAAATTATTCTAAATCCATCGGTACAATAAAAGGTGGACCCATTTTAAGTTCTTCTGAGTGCTATATAGATCCCCATAAGCTCAACTTTATATCCGCACAAACTGTATGTAGTAGGCAGGGTATAAAAATTGATATTTGTAATGTTGTTCGACAAGAATCGTTGAAAAAGAGTAGTTTGACGTGTAAGCAGCCTTGCAAAAGGTAAACCTTTATAAGACAACAAAATCCAATTTCTAGCTTTTAATGATAGGAATTTTATTCAGAACATTTCTATTATTCGAATTTCTTCATTTATCAGAGCTCGTATCAAAAGCAGGGTTCCATCTGGCGATGATAAGGCGTTTTTATTACCTTATAATGATGGCAAGGGGCGCTGGACGGAATTAGTGCATGGCCGATGATGATGATTTAACTTGTTCGCTCATATCATGAGCCATCCCAATTTTGCTTTAATTAAGAACTTGGTACTATTTCTTTGTTCAGCGACAACAAACGCTTACGTCTTTAATTACTCAAACGATTCTAAATTTTCTTAATTATATTTCAACATAAAAGTGCATTTTTTCGCATTTTCATTTTATAAATTTGCTAACACATTTTTGCCTTTACTCTGCGATTATGACAAAGGGCACGCTATTTAACTGCCTATGGCTGTATTTCTATTGCATGTATGTATATGATGTTTGTTTTTGTTGTTTTCCATTCCTTTGTTCTATGCATTAGAAATCGTTAGACGACCTTAAGCTATTGTCATACTGTCTTTGAATATTGAAAGGGAAATATTTCTGATTCCTTTGAACAGATAGTAAGTCGGTGTGCGTGTCAGTTTAACGCTTAGTTAAATGGAATATGGTCTCTAAATCGTATAAAAAAGATTGCTTTGCATTTCTATTTCAATGCTCGTAATGGGAGGTCTTGCCTGCTGTTGTAGGTATTATCAACTCAGTGGCTCACTGTTAACCATTAACAAGTATAACCTGGGTTCTGGTATTCCTTGTATGCAAACAATAAACAATAAACAATAAATGTCTGATGAGCTTTTCCCTGCTAGGTAGATATCTTAGATTATGCTATCAGTTAGAAAGCAAGTAAAGAAAAACAATACAAATGAAGACATTTATTGGGAAAACAAAAAAAAAAAAAAAAAAAAAAAAAAAAAAAAACAGGAAAACACTTAATTTTGCGAACACCGATGAACACAAATTATTCTGACTTAAGCGATCAGCAACAGAGCTGTTTTTTCGTGATAAAAAAATACCCAAGGAAATGTGTTAACATCCTTTTTTTTAAATCTTACAACACACACGCTCAGCAGGATGTGCATACTCTTAAGCAATTATATCGCTTCGCAATACCCAATCTAACCGAAAAGTGTACAGTTTGTCTCATTAATATTGGGTTTTTTTGGGCTCGAAAAAAAATAAACGCTTCTCGAACCTAGTCCAATGTCCAAACATAAAAACTTATTCTCGTATATTGTACTACGAGGGAATACGTATGAAAATATAACAAAAAACAAGCAAAACATTATTCCAGTAGACAAGACGATTAAATAATTTCAAGGACTCAAAAAACATGGCGGGGTATGCTTTTTGCTTAATAACGTCGTGTAAACGGTCTGACATATTTTGTATGATTTTTCTTGCGTAGAAAACACCGAACTTACTCCATTCTGCTTACAGTCTATTTTTCTGATCGTTGAGGAGAGAGATTGAGTGTTTTCGCACACAGGGTTCATGGCTGGTCATTGGGGAAGAGGGTGAAGCACTTAGATCGACTTACAATACGAACGTAGACTTGCGGTGTGTTGAAAACGATTTGGCAAAATGTTCATAACCCCATCAAACCTATAAATACTTTTTACTTGCTCGCCTTAGTGTAGGCAGACGTCTGCTCAGTTCAAAACTTTATTATAATCGCTTTGATCTGATAATTTCTGATTTGTACAAAGGGGTAACGTATGTTTTTACATCACAGTGGAACATTCCACATCGAAGAATTTTGGCCCAACTGTATATAACAAGACCGCTTTTGCGAGGTCTTCACATATTTCAGAAAAGCAAATATTTCGGAATTTAATGTCAACGTACCTGCCCACATTTATTCAGATTTTTTTGTTTCTATTTATAGTTCACTTCATTTGTGTTGCATGGTACACTAAGGGCATGAGTACAACGCCAAGAAGGTGTTGATAAGTTCCGCCTTTTATATAAACGCGCGTTGGCCCAAGAACGAATCCCATCGAAAATGGTTCGCATTGCACCACTTTTTCGACCATTTGCTACACTTATTAGGTGCTTGGAAAAATTTTTAACATTTCTTCACTACACAAAAGCATTTATTGAGAAAAATTGGTACGTATGTTAATATGGTAAAATGGTAAAGTATGTTAATCGAAATATTTTCCATCATTTTCTACAACATTTTCCCATCTTTCTGTCAGCACGTCGAGGCCGTGTCGAAAGAAGTGATCGAATCATCAACCCGCGCTTCTTCAATTTGGCGGAGCAGTGTACGAGCCAGGCCATGCTCTATCGATCTGAACAAGTGAGGCCGCCATGTCTGAGGAGTACGCTGGGTGTGGCAGAACTTACTGCTCGATCTGCAACCGTGTATCCTTCACAATGATTGCAACAAGTGCCGCAAATGGCATTTACAGTCAATTCATACGGTAGCCATTTTAGGCGTTATTGCTAGACCTTTTCGCAACAGCTCATCGTTCAATTTCTTCATAGACATCTGCAGTAACAGTTTTCTGCTAATCAGTTTTAGGAGCTCGTAATACACTACATCTTGTTGATTCCACCATATGCACAGCAAAAAAAAGTTGTGCCCACGGTTAATGTGGATGGCTCTTCTGGAGAAAACCGTGACTTTTGCGCTCCACTTTTCATCGCCAGCCGCAATACGCCAAAGAAACTCTACCCTTTTCTGCTTGGCTAGCAACGATGCCGCGGTGTTGAAACGGTTAGAAGTTTTTTTTTTTTGTTCAATTCGTATACTCGCCAATTCTCTCTGCAATAGTCCCGTCCGTCAATTTAAAGCGTGTAGGCATTTTCAAATTGGCTTCATCTCAACCTAGAGCTATGTCGTCTTTTAAAATATTAGTTGCGACTGAAAACATGGCAATTTTGTTAAACAAATCATTGTGGCCAAGTGGATCCCTCATTAACGAATTCACTCGTCGGGATCGACCGCGGAATACTAATTCGGTAGCTCTTCCGCCCTTAAAAAATTAAATGTTTCTTCAGACCCAGCAAGTTTCATTTACCAAACTGTTAGGGGTCTAAGCTCGAAAATTCGCTCTACTTTCCTAAATTCAATGTGCCCGCAGTTTTCCTGCTTAGCTTTCACTGAAACTTGGTTAAAGCATGATTTAAGTTCGCCGGAAATTTTTCACAATTTTTTCCAGGTTTTCGGAAAGGATCGATTGGATCGCACTGATTCCGATTTAACTGTTAACTATCCGTATCCAATAACGCGGTCGGTTTCGAGTCCTAACTTGGTCATTTCAGAAAATGACGTTTCACATGGTTTGAGGTCTCTAAACTGTAGTCTTGCGGATGGGCCTGAAGGGATTCCGTTATGTATACTTAACTCATGCTCTGTACTATGCGATGTTATTTCAAAGATTTCTAATCAGTCCTGTTTTCCCTTTCTGTTGGAAGAGCAATTTCCTTATTCCGCTTCACAAATGTGGAAATAGATATCACGTTGAGAATTATGGAGACATTGCCAAGTTGTGTGTCTTACCTAAGTTATTTAAGAGGATTGCAATTAGCTCAGCAATTAGCTTTTGCTGTCAAATCTTATATTTCTCACTTTCAACATGGCTTTCTGAAAGGAAGATCAACTATCACGAATATCTTAAAGTTCACTTGCCACGTTCTCAAGGCTTTTCAAGGCATATATACTGATTTCAGTAAAGCGTTTGCCTTAGTTAACAGTAACTTATTGATCTTTAAACTGCAGGTCTCTGGCTTCCTGAAATGAATAAGCTCTCATCTTCATAAGAGATCATTCAGGATTCTGTTTAACTTCATCACCTTGGATGAATTCAAAGCAGCCACTTAGAACCCCTTTTATTTAATTTATACCTTAACGATCTCACCTTGATGATTAAATCCAGCCAGATCGTGATGTACGTTGACGACGTTAAACTGTTTTCTTCCTTCTCCTTGAATTCGCAATCGTATCAGCTTCAGACTGACTGAAATATTTTGCTTACATGGTGTTCGTTAAATATTATGAAATTGAATCTAAAAAACTGCAAGAAGCTTTCTTTCTCAAGGAGGAAGCCATTCAATGCAGAGAATTTCAATGATTCACACAAGTTGGAAAACGTTGATCCGTTCATCGATTTCGGGGTTCTATTCGACCAAAGATTACTTTTTAATGTGCACATTATGCTCTCTTTAAGTAAAGCTAGGTCCGCGTTAGGTTTCATCAAGATCCTTGCATTACAAAAAGGCTGCACACGTGCTTAGTTAGACCAATATGGAGTATGCCTCGGTTGTGCCGTCCCCTCCTACAGGTGTTATATAGATTCAATTGCATCAGTTCAAAAGAAATTCTTGCGGGTTGTCTCTTTACCTCCTTATGAAAATAGGTTGCTTCTGTTAGGCTTATCGTCACTGGAGAAGCGTAGATTTATTCTTAGTGTCTCCTTTTTAATTAAGTTAATTAATGATACTCTCGAGTCGTCCACATTACTTAAAGAGATAAGCTTTAATGTCTCTAACCGCTTCTCTAGGCACTTTATATCGGTTAAGCTCAGCCAATGGAAATACAATTATGAGCTCTTTAACCCGCTCAGATTTGTTTGCAGAACGCTAAGTGGTGTCTCTTACTTAATGTGGATATCGGATTCTTTAAAGTCTATCAAAAAAACCTTACTTAATGGGCGCGATCTGCCTTTGTCGTATTTAAGCTAACTTTTGATCTTAACATCTCGCTATGATTCGGAAATTAATCGGTTTTGTTTATCGTATCAGTTGTCAAGCTTTTGCATGTTTGCGATGGCTTAGAGGTTGCAATTTATACATGAATTATTATTTAATTATTATTAATATTTTTTTTTCTTTACTTATGCTAGTATTTAATATTAATTAGTATAAGTATTAGTATAAGTATTAGTATTTAATATTAATTAGTATAAGATTTACTTCTGAGAGTCGATTGAATTCGACCGTTAATTGGTTGTAGTTGAGTTTGTATGTATAAATAAATGAATATAAATAAATAAATAAATAGGTTGGGATCCAAAAAATAGGCCAGGATGGTATAAATTTGGCACCATTAATTTTTTTATCTTAAATTGCTATTATGACCTGATTTTCATCGTGAAGCATTGAAAATAAGATTTTTTTGTCATATGAACTGCAGTTCTCGTTATGTGAGAGAGGGTTCAAAAAATTGCCGTAGTCGGTCGAAAGTTTCCATAACAATTTAGAATGTGGAAATACTATTAGTAAGTGACTTTTGTTGAGAAATTTTTGAAAATCGCAAATTTTTCAATGCAGTGATCGAAAAAGTGAACCGATCGAAGCCATTTTCAGTGGCGTTCGCTCTTAGGTCAAAACACGGCAGTGTACCAAATTTCATCAACACATGCGACTTGTAGTTTAGACACAAATTTACATGGACAGACAGACAGACGGACAGATATAATAAAAGATGGGCGCTTCTTAAGCGCTCGTGCGTGCTGCGTACATCCCCACAAACTTAATATACCCTGTACCACAAGTGGTGTCGGCCATAAATACAACCTATTTAGAAATTTCTCTACAATATACAATAGCTTCAGCTTAAAGAATAACTTGGGATACAAGCGGAGGTACTGATGTGTAACAATGTGCACTCTTATAGCTAGTAACAGTAAGTGAACGAAAAGATAATGTGATTTACAAACTGACCAAGCCATATGCGGTACTTATGCAAATGCTACAAAACATAAATTTATACCGTGTGTATATACACATACATACATATTGGTGAGTGCTAATAGAATTATAGGATTTAACTGTTAGTTACGTAATATAGCGCCTTTAATCAAATTAGCGGGGGTAACCGAGAACAAACTAGCGAGCGTAACAACTAAGGGTACAACTAAAAGGCCAATGTCTTGGTATCGTAGGGATCATTAAATTCTTTAGACCATCTTTTTATGAACCCAAGGAGAGATGCAGCTTTAATAACTGAAACCTACGTATAGAGTCGAAAACAACACATAAATTTTTATCGTTGGACACATTTGGTCATCAATAAGAAGAAGAGGGAAACACGTTAATGCAGACAAATGGCAACTTTTTATATTTTTGGATCCTTCTGAGTGGCCGAGTAGGCAAGAGTCTCGACTAGCAATTCAATGGTCGTGGGATCAAATCTCAAGTGCGGTAGAGTTTTTTTTAATAATAACAATAATAATAATAATAATAATATTAATAAAAATAAAGCCGAAAGCCTTAGATGCTAGTGCTTTAAGGCTTTAGTCTTAGAATTTATTCTTTATTCTATTTATATAATAATAATAATAATGATATATTTTTTGGAGTTCAGTAACATACCATTCCATACCACACCAAACATAGAAATTAACAAGAGCAGACTGAGGGAGTATAACACCAATCAATGGGTGAAAGGAGAAAGAAGATTTAACGTCGGCCGCAAAGGTTCATACACTGGAATGTTGAATTCACTCAGGAAACTCATTCGCAAGTAATATAAATAAAAGTGACTCAAGATGGCCCGCGTGCAAAGCACCAAAAGTAACGGAAATTTCTCTGGATTGGCAAGAACTCAACGCCACAGGTTGAGTGCAACCAATCAGATAATCCGTTTGCTTGTGCTCGGAAAACAATTTGAAAATTTCGCTACAAAACCCTAGAAGGTTAACAGATGCTGGTCTGCCTCTTAGGAAACCGTGGCGGCAGGGAGATACAACTGACCGTTAAAGAGAAGTAAATCCTTTTGTACAGTTTGTTACTAGTTCTCCGATGAAAAGTAACCTTTTTTCAAATAGTTATTAAAAATTTGTTAAAAGAGAAAGCATAATAAATCAGTACATTATTGGAGAATAGCAGAACGAACTCCATCAGAAAGAAGAAAGGAAGGAGGAAAGGAAGGTTTAAAAGTCAACAACGATACAATTATGCCATTTTCCATTTTCACAGAAGAACACATACAGGAAGATGTCAAAGGAACTTATTGTATAAACATAATCATCAGATGAGATATGTGGAAAATGGTAGAGCTCAACTTCCAAGCAATGCCGGCCAAAAAATGTCTAAGTTGAGCATAATTCGTTTTAAAAAATGAGCGCAGATCAACATTCAAGCATTTCCGTTATAAAAAACCACAAGTCAGAGTTTGTCGCCGTATAAGGTCTTTACTTTCCATGAGACCCATGAGAGATATAAAAAATAGGCATATGTGACCTAATTGCTTAATTTCTTGGCCAAATTGTTGTTATGGAAGAACTTTCATCATAAAAAATCAAGAATTGAAGCTTATTATAATTATCATTATTCATGAATCGTTATATGGAACCAAAAACAAGATCAAGGTGACTCAATTCTCGTTCACCCCATTTTTATGCCAAACTACTATTATTAGACCTTTTTTGCATAAGGGTTTATATGTTATGAGAATTCTTCTATGCGGTTCTATGAAGTTCAAAAATTCGACCTCCTAGCCAAGTAAGATTGATTTCTCTATCGGATTAATATTGCGAACGAACTCCCACCACGACGTAAGAAGTATTGTTCGGAAGGATAGCTCAGAAAATTGCGCCAATCGATCTAAATGTGATATAAAAATGAAGTGTTGCAAATCTGCATCCGACCCTACACCTAACGAGAATAATAAGATCTTTAAGATCTTTAACAAGGAGAGTAATCTTTCTAAGCTTAGACCATGTCAGTAAACATTTTGGGCCCGGTCTCCCGATATATATGCCTTTTTATAACGAAATTAAATTAAGAGAAAATAAATTACACGAAGGGATATAGGGTTTGAAATGGTTAATCATTCCTTTCTGAAACGTTTTTAATTATGTTGTTATTGCGTTGTTTGTTACGTGGAAAAATACTGAAGTTCTTTAGTCGGACATATGCTTCCAACTATTTTCCCGTCTGTTGGCCGGAATATTTTATTGTCGGAACATTCATCATTCTAGCAACTGACACAGAAGCCTTAATCCAGTGGTTTCCAACCTTTTTGTACCGGCGGCCCCCTTTTTTAAAAAAAAAATTAATGCGCCCCCCTTTGAAACACAAATGGTTGGGTCCCGTTTATTTATCTAAAAATCAAATTTCAAGTAAATGTACAATTTTTCGAAGTTTTTCGAAGTTTTATCCACTGAAACTACATTATTTCAGCACCAATTCAGTTCACTCACTTATATTGTGTTATATATGCTTATTTTCGCACCGGTTTAGTCACTTCTAGACAAATTCACATCCACATCAAACAGCAACTGAGAGAAAACCGAAACAATCAGATGCTTCTGTTTACTGAAGTTTGGCGCGAGTAGGCACGAGAATAACCGGGATGTTGAAAGTGCTTATCTTTTGGTTCCACGCCCGGCTCGGTGCTCGGCTCCAAACGCGAAAGCGAGATATTTCGATTCGAAGAAGAGTATGAATTGGATGTTTTAGCATTTGTACACCAAAAATCCGCGGCGAGGATTGTGGATTACGTGTACTGCTGATTCATTTTTTTGACACCTGTTCGACTGTTTTGGTTTGTATTTGAAAATGATATTTTGGAAACGACTACATGTCCCCCCTTGCAACAGTATCGCGCCCCCCTTGGTGGTCGCGCCCCACAGGTTGGAAACCACTGCCTTAATCGGAAATTGGTTGTCAAGCGCTTGGGAATATGTCTGTAAATGAAAAAATGATGAAACGTAAAAAAACGGTTCGATTCTATGTGTTAGTTAAACCAAAAGTACTAAATAAGTTGGCCACTCTTAAACAGCTCACAATTGGAACTCTATTGATTAAGATTAAGTTTCCGAAATTGACGAGTTAGGTGACGGGGTAGATTAATGTTAATCTCGTTTAATAAAACCGGTATTAGTTGGTGGGCGGTTCAGCAGATTACACGTGACGGCAATAAGTAAAATAAATCTGCACTTTTCTAGCGGTGTTACGTTAAATAGGCTAACGCTACGTTCACAGGGTGGCAAAAACTACGTGGGATCCCATCTGGTATTACGTGACGCGTGTAGTAAGAATAGCTTCTGGAAAGATTCAATGGAGTCTATCATTTATAGCCACTCAAGCAAACTATTGAAGCATATTCAGGGACGGATCTGACAAGGGCCATGAATACTCTTTTCCATGACTTGATGAAGCCTAGCCGAAAACCTGATATCTCGATGCGAAAACGAAGAAACCTCTTCCAACACTTTAACACTGTTCAAATGGTAAAATGTGGCGCAGGGAGATCTGCTAGAGAAAGTAAGTTTTTGGCGTTTGCCCAATTCCCTGCATGTGAAGTTCACACAATAACATCATACATCCGATTAATATCAGTAGCTATGAACCCTCTAGAGTATTAAGAGATAAACACAACATAATGCAGTCTGTATGTACTGAAGTTTTGGCATACTGAAGGACCACAGAGATATATAAAGCAAATGAAACAAGAGCATACTTGACCCCCGAGGGGACACAAATATCATTCGAGAGATACAATTTGAAGGGGATCTTTTCTCTTCTATTTCCCCATATGTGACCCTATCCACTTAACCAAGTATTTTGGACATCTTAGAAAATCGCGTTTTTATCGCAATAAGGTGTGAATTATTTAATTAATTGTAAGCGAAAGTCTCCTGGATGCCGCAATTTATATTGAAAGGTGTTCACCTGTATATGTGTACTCGCTTTTCTATCGCCACTAGGGTGAGTTTTATTGCCTTTTTAGTAACTTGTGGTCATTAAGGACTCGAATTGCATTTTGTCCGTATATTTGTATGCATGTAAATAAGTATTAATCGACTTTTGCTATTTACGACTTGAAATTTTCTTTTTCATTCTTCCGTATACTATTCAACTAAGTTTTATGGGGCACAACACACAGTAAAACATTTTCATGATCGTAAATATGTCCAACCTTACGTTGACTTCACAATATTTATGCTTTAGGTCGTTGTTATATTGTTCTGTACGTAATTTTAAAAACGTAAACCATTTGTTATATACGAACAAATTCAAATAAACCATGAACAGCGGGCACCTAAACAGTTTGGGTTTGGGCGATTGTCGCCCAAAACATGTTTTGTCTTTTCAAAGAAAGGAAAATCATTTGAAAGCGACAGAGACTATATGTTTAGAATCAGTCAATATCTACCCTCAATGACAACAACACGGATTGTACGGGCTCTTGCTGAAGAGATATTAAGGACGATGTTGCTTTAGCAGGGGAACGGAATGTTCCACAGAAATTTTTTGACTAAAACCTTTTTGATAAAGTTCTCTTCTCTTGCATTCATTATTCTTCCTTCTACAACACATTTCTTTACTATGACATCGAATTTCATCATTCCTGAGGTAGGTTAAACCTCTCTTTCTACATAGTGCGTAACTTAGGATTTGTGGAATATTAAATTTGTGCCAACATCAATTTAATACTCAGAAAGATTTAAGACCGATCCATCTGTTATCCTATCCTAAGACTGTCTGATTGTCTGAGGTCTGTCCATCCATTTTTGGGTTCAATCTCCAAGTCGCGATCTTGCGGGTATTCTCATGAAATTTGATCCACTGCCGAGTTTTGGATCAAGGACGAACACTATAGAAAACGCATTGGATCGGTCCACTCCATAAATTGCAATTTTCATTTTTTTCTCAACAAAGGTCTACAAAAGGTCGTCTTGGTGATAATGCACCAAAAAGTGCACATTATTTCCATGCGAAGCCATAATCTTCATGAAAGCCCACCTATTGGAAAATTAGACCTTCTCTCCCTGTATTAGAGCTTGCGTTTCGTGATAGCGCCTATATATGTTAGCGTGTAAAAAAATTGACCTATGACCTATTCCAAATTCCATAGCGTTAAATTTCTTCCTCAATCGCTGCTGTGTATTTATTTTTATTATAAAAAGTTAAAAATTGAGGGTTTTTCCGAAGGGCGTAGTTACTCTTTCTATATTGCATGCAATAGGGACAAGAAATAGACCCATATGGTTCAAATTTGGTCCACTACCATGAACAAATTTTCATCATAAATGTTAAAAAACGAGCTTCTTTGGCATATAAGGGTTTACATATCCTACGAACCCCATCCATATCCGCATTAAATCTACAAGAATTAGATAAGAATTAAAACTATGAGTGATCGGCTCGCGTGATTTGCTCGCCATAATGTAGGCGCAGGTCTTTTCCTGATACTTTCTGACTTGTATAACGAAGTAATGTGTGTTTTTACGTCGCAGTGGGACATTTTTCGAGCTCTTTAAATGTTTCAAGAAATTACAAAATGTCAGAATTTAATATTAACGCACCTTCCTATTAACGTGGTGTTTTTGTACACTCTTTTTACTTCGTTCACACATTAAAATATTTGGAATTCCAATATGTGTCTTGTACGGCTTAAACATCCAAAGCTTTTTTTTAAGATGTGCTATGCCCCTGCAGTGCATAAAATGAAAGAACAACTTGAAAAGCGACTGTTGCATGAGATCGCTATAAAATGCCGTACAAGCCTTCTGCCAACATAATCCTTCATCTATTTTCGCCTGCACACTCGCATTAAGAGAACTCAAATCTTTTCAAATCTTTTACCTTTTCTTTGCAGTACCCGTAAAAGGTTTTAATGACCAGTCCATATGTGTTTATGTCAGTTGAGAATAGTTGCGAGGAATATACTCGCTTTAGTGCGGAAAAGGAATTAGGAAAGTAAAGGAAGTGAGTAATTTTTTTATGGGAAGGAGTTTCCATGCAATTCCTTATTAACTGCAGACACTTTCATTCGTAGCCTCTAACTGGGGAACATAATGTGATATTATTTTGACTTTGCGGTTGTTTGTGTGTATTTGGTGTGGTATTTTACCAGTTAAACTTAATGCTTTCCAACAGCCTTGAGGTTGTGCTATAAAGGTTTGAGGACAGCTACAAAGGTTTTAGAGTTGCAATCGTGGCACAATATTGTCGAATTAAGTAGACTTTGAAGTAGATCGCCGAATAGGTCTCCTGTGAGATTTGAATCAGATCGTTAAGTGCTGAGAAATGTTGAGACTTCATAGAGTTAGCTGAATAATATCAGTAAGTAAATGTTTGGAAATTTTTAATGAAAACACATGTTCGGAACTATTGAGCCGATCAGCTGACGCATTCAACCAAACACTTGTATATTTCAAATATTGATATTCTATATAGTCACAAATGTTCCACAAGTTTTGTCTGATAATAATCAGCCCGGCTTGCGCACTAAATTAATTGATAATAAATCTCTTTGCAAATTATTAAAAATTCATAACAACATTTGGTGGGGTAATCGGAGTACTGTCTTATTGTCTCCCGCCAAAGGTTCCGTTAAGTGCGCATCAGAGATGGACGTTTGACCACTCGTGCATATAAATAACGAAAAAGGCGATTGATTTTTCGTGAATTGTTAGGGTATGACTTTCTGCCTGTCGAAATCGCTTATTCACAATCTCACTTATCGTTATAGAATTCGAAAAAACTTACATCGGATTCTGCACTTTCCCCCTGTTCTTTTAAGTGGGGATTTGAGATGGAGATCGTCTCCGATTTAATTAGTTGCCTTACTTTTCCGTTATCCATATTGCTGCTCACAATAAAATGAAAATAGACCTGAGACATGGATGCTATTTTCTTATAAGTTTTATTTTTATTCCAAGTTTAAAATGATTCGCTGGCGCTAACTATATATGATTTGAGATATTTATTCGACAGGATAAAATCTTGTACTGATTATTAAAATCTACTCATTTTTTTTATCCTCTCATTTTGGGATATTGTTTCCTTTTACTTTTTCCGGATATATCTTTTTGTTTTTGCTTGTGTGGATTTACTTCACAAATATTTTAGTGTCAGTCCATAGGCAACTTTTACAAGAATCTGACCTTCTTCTTCTTTTACCACACGCAAATGTTTTTCATTTACCAATTTGTGATTTATCCACGTCCCAGTAGGTATTTTATAATTAAATTTATTCCAAGAAGGCACTACAAAAAAAGTCCGCTAGCACCTAAGGCTATTGACGAAAACGTAACCACTATTTTCTATTACACGTCAGAAAGGATAAAAATAAAGATTTTTACAATCGCAACAAAAGGAATACTAAAGGCGTGAATCAGAGACTATATATATGTTGGGTGAATAAATAGACGCAGTAGGTGCAATAACGTTATCCAAGGCGCATACTTTATGATACACTTATTCAGTCTTGACTACGCTCGTTGGGAGGCAAAAATATATGAACATAAGCATATTTGAGGGGCGATTTGACTGGACGGCATTAGGAATACTTATGGTTTTCTGTGATCGAATTTACTGCAACAATGCATACACAGACGTTTATGATATCTCCTTGTGCATGTCGCAAATAAATGTCTTAAGCATTTTTCCTTTTGTTTGTTTGACTCACCACGAGAATAGAAGTAACAAGAGACAAGAGATAAGCATTTGTATTATGAATTTAGTTGACAAATGGAAACTAAAGACAAAACAACAACATTGAAGCTTAAGGACCGGTTATCCCGAGAAAGATAGTTTAATTTTTACATTGAGAAACGCGCCATATGTAGTAAACTTGGCTTAATGGCGAAGCCCTTTGTCAAGTTTGCCCCTAACTCGACGAGACGTCCGTACGGGGCGACCACCAACATTAGGAGAGGGAAACGAACATTGCTTGTCAATTTCCACCTTTAAATTCTCTAAAATCGATGTGTTCGCTGATAGTTTTTTTTTTTTTTTTCGATCAACAACTGCCACTATGCGGCACGCTGTGGTGATCTCTACGACTACTTTCATACGATTCCTTACTTTCCTTTTTTACTTCTTAGGATACCCAGGGCATTCACCGCATCTTTGTATTTTAATGTAAAATATACGCAGATAACCGCGTAAAAAAAGAAACGCCTATATTTCTTTTTTATTAAATTGAACTCCACTATAAGATGACATTAAAGTCTTTTTATCACAACATATTTAAACATGTGTGTAGGTCACATACAACATATACTTCATATGATATTCTTGTGCACTCGAACTTCCGAAAGGAAATTATCACTTGAAAGAATTAAGAATTAAGTTCACATTTGGGCACATTTGTCAGCACTTTGTGTTTTACTTACTTTTAAACGAAAGCTTGTAATTTGCGAGAGACACAGAAACACACTTTTAACTTTCGAAAAAACATAAAATGCTTTTCGTCTTTTGACATCTATCTCCATTAGATAGATATACAAAGCGAGTTATTTGGTTTGTAAAGCTTTCGCTTGTAAACTTTCACTAATACCTACATTTGCCTTTAGAACGAGATTAACAAAGGGCTGAAGTCCAATTGCCTATGAAATTCTTTTCAGTCGCTTAATCGCTCGCTCTTGTTGAAAAAGTTGTGAAGTTACAAAAATCCCCATAGAGAACCGGAACTCGGTACATATGCTCTCAATTCTTCGATTACCTACACGTACGTTATTAAAAAGAATCTTAAAGCAGTTTATCGACGTCCAAGTCGCAATATATAAGATTGACAGAAAAAATATCGAAATTAGTTGGTTTCGAAACTTTTACTAGTAAGTTTTTATGGTTAGATTTCAATGATAAACTTTATGGGTAAAAAGGGCCGTTTTTATTACTTCTTTATCTCCTCTTATAAATTTAAATAAATATTATAATATTATAAATTATATATAAAATAATATTATAGATTTAAAATATTTTTGATCAGTTAACGGATTTTCGTGAATGTGTATATTTTTTGCTTACATATCAAAACTTTTTCTTGTGCATACAGTGTGTAAAGTGTTCGACCTAAGCTAAATGTCATGTGCGATTTGAGTGCAATCTAATCGCACCGAAAAAGGGGACTACCATAAAGGCCTCTTTACAGAAAGAAAAAAGACAAAAAAATATTCGTTTTAAGTTGGAGCGTCTTGATAGGTTTTTTTTCCTACTTTTTAAAAAAAAAAAAAACATTGATATGAAAAAGAAATTTATATGTTATACGACAGTATTATAAGCTTATGACGCATCAGAAATGTGCGATAATAAAGTAATAAACGTAACTTACAGAGCGGACGAAAGCTGGCAATTGCCCTAAAGTTCGGTTCAGTTTTGCCTAAATCATTATTGTAACATAACATACACAAGCATACTTAGCACACTCTACTCTGCTAAGCAAGCACGAATGCTAGGTGGCGCGTTTAACGTACGGTGAACGTACAGGTATTTCCCTCCACCCTCTAAACAAGAACATAACGTAAACAAGCAGAATTTCGGCAGGAGAAAGAGAAAAAGAGGTAACGTGAAGTACGATGAAACGGACGAATGGACGAATGCATTTAACAATTTTATATATTTGTTTGCGTAGCTTTTATTTACGTACATATACGATTTAAGTGATTTTTAATTTAATTGCAAAAACGGAAAACTTCAGAACCAGCCTGACGACGACTGACGATTGACGATTGACGATTTTGACTTGAGTTGTTCTTAGTAACAACTAGCAGGCAGACTGAGAGGCAAAGCTAAAACATTTGCCTTAGAATAAGCATAAACTTAAAGGCTCCCTTAGTTTGTTTCTACGCATTCTACGAGCAACTGAATCAAGTGAACATACCTCCTATGGCGAGCATAAAGAAATCTTAATTGTTAAGCAACGCATTAACCCAATTGGACCGTTAGATTTGGTGGGTGAGTGAGTGCATAAGTTGATTGCAATTAAAGTCAACATTTTAACGAATTTATCAAGAACACTCTCGCCGCCTAACAGAGAAAGAAAAAAAAAAGAAAAAAAAAGATGGAAAACGAATTTCTTCATACGAGCTTCGCTTCATTGCTATAAATTAAGTAAAATATTCTTGTTTTTATCTTTCGAATTATTTTTTCGTTCTTTCTTGTTTTTTTCTGGTGGATTTTTCTTGCCGTACTTTAGGGTGCGTGCGCTTGTCCTTTTTTGTGGTTAAAACTAATGTCATATCACATCATAGAACATCATCATCGTCACCATCATCATCATCATCATGATCATCATATGTGTAGTGAAACAATTACAAGAGCGTTACAAGTACGTAAAGAATATCAAATGCTGAAGACGATTTTAGTTATGGCAGTAAATGGGTACGGGGGGTATGTTTGCTAAAAACTAGATAAAGCTGTCAGTGCTCAACTCTCAATTGGTTACATTCCGTTTCTTGTATGCTTGTCTATGGTTGAAATCTGTAATTATACTCGAATTGTTATGATAATGGATTTTCATCATCATATTCTCGATAAAATATTGCTTTATACGAAAAATAATTTCTTTATTCATCGTACGCATACATATGCACATAGATGCAGAGAAAGAAACACAATGAAGAAGTTCGCTGAGTATGTGACGATAAAGCGTTTATATATGCATATATATGGGATTAGAAGTGGAACGGGTGATTAGTTTTGTAACACACTTATACACACGCAAACACACAGAGAGATATATATTCAATGTGTGTAGAATACGCTTACATGTAAGTAAGTTTGCTTGGGCGCTAGGGGTTCTTTCATTAAACGTTCTCTTATTATATTTGTTCTTGTGGTTTACACATCAAGTGTCGTTCATTGATGAATTTAATAATTTCATTCATCAATATATGTGTGTGGGTTATGTACACTTTGTTGAATTATTTTCTCAGACATTTGACAGCATCTTAATAAGACTCATAATTGGATTTAATTACAATCACAAGCCTGGGATTCATTACGGTGTGGAATTTACAACTAAACACACATAGCATTAAGTATAGAAATAAACTTTTCTAGTGCAAGAACTTTACAAAATTATATTACAAGTGCCGAACAATCTTAACGTACACACAACGGCAAAAACCCAGCCTTATGCCTCTGCTGAAGTGCGTCTCATGTAACAATTAAGCAAACGGCCTATGAGAGTAAATTCAATAAAACTATTATTAGTCGTAAACATATGATTAAAATTAAAATATATAGTAAAACACAATCACAAATAAACTTTTAGAGCCATTAATTTATTAATAAATATCTTTAAGAAATGAAGCGCGATAAATACTTCGACCGTACAAAGCGCTGCCGCTATAACCTAATACCGCGACTCTCAAGCCTATGCGATTACGAGTGATATGTAAACGCTTGATCGGATCGACTCGCTGAGAGGGATAACACTTATCCGCCAGATATACACCAGGATGCAACTATACCCCGTCCGTGCTCCCTTATATCTTCCTTTTTGCCAACAGCCCCGTTTGTACAAAGCGAAGGGAAGATCCTCAATTGAATGCCAAAAAAAAAACAGGCGCCATTATAGCAAAATAAGTTTTATCTGCCATTGGAGGAAATATTGCACAGACCGTAATCGTGATTAAAACTTGAAGCCAACAATTTTGATCCTACTTAACCCATCAGTCATTGTTAGCGTACTCGTGTAACAGTGATACTAAACCAACCTGCCTCCGATTTACGCCTACGAAGAAACTACTAAACACGGGCACGATGGAACCGTGGAAAAAGCTTTTCTTCAACTCAAAGCTTGCCTTTAAACAGTTATGCCCGATGCTGATTAATTCGAGCGCTCTAGACTCTAATTTCTAAGCTATTGTGTCTTCTTAATTCTGGTATAAATTAAGCAAAGGGTTCAGAAGGAAGATTGACAAGGCACCCAGTTTAAAAAAAGATACCAAAAATATTTCTCTACTATGACTGCGAAGCCGGGAAATAAGTATCAGAAAATATAGTTATATTAACTGATATACAATTAACTATAGGCGAGCGGGACAACTGTCTCGTCTTTTTAAGTATTGCTTTCACTAAGCAAGAACTAACAAAGAAGAAATGGAAATAGTTATCATTCAGTCTATTCGCCATCTTTAAATATATCTTTAAATAACGGGTCTCCAAAACTTATTCCTCTACTGTGAGTGCAACAGTTATGTTACGAAAAAATAACTTTGTTTTTGTAAAGTAATGGAAAAATTTTAATTTCTCTCCGGCCTCACTAAGTCAGCTATAACTTGTAAACTAATCTGAATGTCATAAAACTTAGACGCTTGTCATTTAAAGATTGTCTAAAAATCATATCGGTTCGTCGGTACTGGCGACATATATGTGCCATTCTACGAATTTGTTGAGCAATTTGCCCTTAATAGGCGTGGGTTGCGTCCTTCAGCCAAAGAAAGAAAATTAATTTTACGCATAATAAATATTGGAAACAATTTTTACAGATACGCTTAACGTAGCATTAATGTCTTATTGCTTGCAGCGCTGTCGCGTATTGACAGGGATACGTTAAGCAACAACAATGTGGGCCGCAGATTATAGATAATCGAATGGAGGGCTCGCTTTACATCTGGATAAATTTTCTTGGGAGATTTTACCCCAAGATTTGTGGTACACTTCTAACATGGTATTAGTGATTGGTTCCCTGCGTGTGGTGTGTGGACAAGCACTACTACAAAAATGTTTTTAAATACATGGGGTTTTCGGTGAAGAAGTAAGAAATAATTTTGCATTGAGCAGCCTGCGACACGACTTTTTAGCCTTGAAGTTAAGGATACCATGATTCATTTCCTATCTGTTCAGTCATTGTTCAGGTGAGGTGTAGAGACTCAAGCAGGCAAAAACACTTATTCCCGATGAATCATCGTTCGATAGATCGCGTTACTGAATCGATTTTGACTATCCAGAAGGGAGTGTAGATGCTATATGGATTATGTTTAGATACATATAGAGGGCAGAAGCATTCATTTTGCGTACTTCAAGCTTTTTAATGAAATGATAGACTTTGGAACAACTTGAAGTTTGCGTTAAACTTTAAGTGTTCAAAAAAATGGATAACTCCAGTAGATACCATTGTGGCAAATCTTGAGAGCTACGTTAGCATTAATCAAAAATTTTGACTTTTTCCGTTTTATGAAAAAAACCATATTCCATAAAAAGATAAAAAGTTTTCCTTTAATTTTCCTTTTTTTTTTTATTACTTCATCTACCGGAAGCTGTGATTTTTTTTTAAAGAAATTTGTTTTTCTTTCAATTTGAAATTTATTGTTCAGCAAAGATGGTCTAAGGGAATGACGTACGAAACCCTAAATGTGATTTTGTTCAATGTTAAGCCCTACCATCAAAAATAGCGTTGAGTAATTACGACAACAATATCCCATAACATCCCATGCATGAACTGTGTGAGGTCTTGCTGCGAAGTGCACTTGAAAAAGTTTCATATTTCTTTACATCTATTCTACACTTTCTGGATCATTAACTGACTGACCTTTATTTGAATTCTAATCCACAACAACACGCAATGATTACAAACAAAAATTTCGTTTAGGTACAAGAACATCTAAAATCGAAATCTAAAAATAAATTTATGAAAATCAATAAAAATGAATTTGAAAAAAATATGCTCGAATCCATGGCAACACTTAAGGAGAGGATAGATTGACTAAATATTTACCCAGCATTAGAAGTTTTGTTTGATTTTGTGTAAACACATTCCCGTATGCATGCTCGCTATATAAGCATATGGTAAAGTGCACATATTTACCCTTGTTACCATTCTTAATACATACGTATATATATATATATATATATATTCGTGTATACGATGCGCGTTGATCAGAAATTCTTCTGTGTTTCAAAGCAAACAAAATTTATTTTTGCGCAATTAGTATAAAGTTAACACAAATTTGATTCGCAAAATGTGTGAATTGCGTGCAAGGGCGCATTGGCGGATTGTCTCAAATTTCTAAATTTAAATTTCTATAATTTCTTGAAATCTTTAGATTCCGATAGGAAAATATTTAAATATTTCCGACTATTTTCTTGTCCCTTTCAAAGGACTTTACATCCCCTCATGCATGAATATTTTCGTAGCAAAATTCACTGCCATATCGAATATATGAAGCGTTTATTTGAAAAGTTGGGCGATTCTATTTTTGAGAAAAGTGAAGACAACACTTATTACTATTATTATAATTAATTTAGTCAGAGAAATAAATTCAAAGACTAGAGTCTTAAAGCGCTAACGTCTGAGGCTATTGGCTTTATTTAAAAATCTGCCACGCGCTTGACCTTTGAACCCACGACCATTGAGTTGAAGATCAAGCTTAATACGAGCTATTTATCTGCCAATAATTTACAGTCAAAAAAAAATCCGATTCCCTAATATTTCGAAAACGAAATGCGTGGTAAATACGTTTGTTTTGAACGTCACGCGAGACCATCTTCTTCAAGGGAAATCCACTTGACATTTACCGAACCGGCTAGCAAATCTTTGCGCGAAGGCATTGATTTTGTTCTAAGTAAAACGGATTTTGCATTTCTTTTGGCACACAAAAGACACTATCTTGTCCTAAGCCAGCGACATGCATGGTATAAGCGAGTTATATATCGAATCATAGCTTTCCAAATTTTTATCATGACCAGGTTAATGGGATGTCACGATGCGATGAAACTTTAGCATCCTGAGGATTACAAGAAGTATTGTTGTTTGGTGTCTGAAGCACACACAAAATGTGACAAAGCAAAAGTTCATTGCATGTGTGCCCCAAATAGGAACATGATGTTAGCCCTAATGTGGATGAAAATTGTGCAAGCCAGTGGCAATCGTTGATCAAAAATTTTTATTGCCAAACTTACCTCAAACATTCGGGATTTTGCAATCCAGGGAAAAAGCAATTCCTTGCATATCCCGCATGTTATCACATGAATAAACATTTATTTAATATTGAGCAGTGGTTTAGTTTGGTTATCGCAAAAGGCAACTGGAACTGAAACACTGTCTATATCTTTAGCTAACAACTACAATATTTCATTTCATTTCATTCATTTCGAAAGTGAGCAAATCCATCCACTTGGATGTAGAGAAAACTTTATTTTTTTAGCGAGCACTATAAACGCTGTTGGATAATAAATACGCTTACCTTGTCTAATACCGGAAGCTACGAAATATATCTCTGTTTGTGTTCGCATTATTTTTAAATTTATTGAAACGGAAACCTCTTAAACACCTTGGTGATAAACGGCCTATATAAAGAAACCATTTTAACTAGAGGTGAGAGCAACGAGTTCAAAGAGTAAATGTATTTCTGCCTAAACTTGGAGTCTGAAACGTTTTTACAGTTATTAAAAAAGAAGAATTAAACTTAGCTATGTCCATTCGTCTTTTAAAAGATTACTTTTCTAGCTACTAACTCTCTTATCACACAACTAACTTATTGCAAAAGAAGATTTTAATAGCATATCTAGGGATAACAAATCTAGCGTACGTTCGAATATTCTTTTTTAACGGCTGAGCCGGGAAATGGCACAAAAAATTTCACAGATATATTACATCGTAGGGATCTGAGCAGTTTTCTGGCACCATCGCCCGAACGTTAATTCTATTGCTAATGCTGTGAAGCCCTATATCTCCACTTTTCGCAAATATTACCGACGACCATAAATTCAAGAAGGAACTAATGCTGCTCTTGTAATAATTATTCTTTATGTTACTTATGATTGCTCGCAAATATATAAAATTGAGAAATATTCCAGAAATATTTCCGGCTTCCTTCGGAAAACTTGAGACCTATTTACTGCGTCTCTTATTTAAGAAAAGCTTTGAATGAACTTCAAATATAAAAAATCGATCAGTTTGCTCTGTAGCATTATCGATCTGTCGCACTCTACCGTGATTTACAATTTACGCTAAGTTTACATTTCAACATAATGTGACACCTAACCTAGTTAAATAGGTAGCCTAATTTAGTTGTAACCCACATAGGCGTAATCCTAGTAATAATCTACTTTACTTGTATTAATTGCTTAAGTTAGCATTAAATTATTTATTATATAAGATACTGACTCTACCTCAATTCGGTCAGAAGCAAGTCAGAATTATGTCAAAAGCAATTTAGATTTACGTGAATAAATAAAGATTTAGTTTTAATCAAAAGACTTTTAATTTCGTGCGGATTCACTACAACTTACTCTAAAATATTTCGCCAAGCCACGTGGTAGAAACTCGTTAATAAATCTCCCGAACAATCCTTCACATAAATGCAAAACAAAAGTCTAGACGTAGCAGGAACTAAACTCGAATGTTACGGACTCTCTCCGGCCTTGGGGCCATCGTATACGGGCCCCATGATCCCCTATTGTCTGTATGTTGATAAGTTTTACTGTTTTCTTTTGTATGCACTCTTTTTTAGCAAGCTTACGTAGTCTGTGTGTGTGCCATGAGCTTTTTTCGGGATTATTAAAATTTCCAAATATTAAGGTTAACTACTGTTATAACGTAGTCTTTGTGTTTGTTTAGTAATAAGCCCGGATGAAAGTTTTGCGAATTTTAATAACTCAACTCTTCGTATGCATGTCTGCGGTCGATGTCTTAATGGCATCATATGCACGAAATACATTATAGATAATGATTAATGACAAAATATATGCGCGCATCTCATTGTCTCCTCCCTAGATATGTCGAAATGCACAATGATGTGAAAGCAACGGAACGCAATGGTAAAATGGTTAGCATTACCATTAAGGGGAAAAAATTCAATGTCATCCTGCTCTTCCTTTTTGGTCTACTGAACTTTATCAACTAACCTACTCAAGTCCTGATCAACGTTGCTACGGATGCATAAAAAGCGACAACCAGAGACCAAAAAAAAAATAAATAAAAAAAATAAAAAAAATAAAAAGTGGCGCTTAAAAAAAAATAAAAAAAAGTTTATGACAAAATTACAGTAAAGGATAACAAGCATCCAAACACAAACAAACCGAAGCCAAAAACACTATGACGTATACGGTTTTGATAAAGGAAGCAATACATCGGTGGATCGCGATATAATGCAGCAACAGGACACGTAGTATTTGCACAATCATCCAATAACTGTATTTATGCGAAATTGTTGGCTCTATATATTACAGATGTATGTATAAGAACGTATGAGTACATGTGCGAGTTAAAATTTCGCTAAATGAACAAAAAGTGCGAGTAAGCAGCACGACTTTGGTCGCATCCAAAAAGCTCTACATTTGACTTAAAACAGCTGTCACAGTAACAGCACGAGTGAACAAAATATCTTTCGCAGACAAATAATTTTTTATTTAACAATAACTTGAAAAAAAGAAAATTCCAATTATGCCATAAGTCAAAATCCATCGTTTATTTCCTCTTTCACGAGGAAATTCGCTGCCATCCATAACAACTGACACATCATATTTTTAAGCTGGAGGGTAAAATCGTTGCCATAGACACGTACAGAGGAGCACATACACACTCAGCGTGTGGTCTATATGTGTTTTGTAAAAAATTAAACCATTGTAGTAAAAAATACTTTTGCGTATTGTCCTACAGACGGAAGTCCTGTCACAGTAAAGAACCGCCCAAGCATGATTGGGTACTTTACCACCCGAAGTTATCAGGAAGTTGAGGGAATTCTATGCGATGATCATGTTGCATGGTTTTTATGTCGTTATTATTATTATTTTTTTTTTTTTTTTTTATGCATAACGTACTGAAATAATGAACCAAATAGAAAAGTTTTGCACGTTGCTCACCGAACAGCGAATCATTGCATTGTAATTAATTACAGGCCATTGATAACCTTGACATTTGAAGGGGGACTTGTGTTTATGTATTGTACACACGTACACGTTAAATAAGGACATCATTAAATGCGAAATATCCAGAAATCAATGCAACGTAAAAGCAAACAAAGCGAACAAAAGAAAAACACTTCATTGACAATCGGGGAAACAGTCAGCTGCCAGCTTTTTACACAGTACGCTCAGTCCTCCACTGTGGAGATGCTGCTGAGAGGAACTTTATGGAGCGTTTCACGACAACTTGCATGCCATCAATTCCCATACGTAAAACATGAATAGTATGTTAGGACAGAAATAGACGGCTTCTTGGTTACATAGACTTGTTATTGGACATTAATATAAATGTAAATTTATTTTTTTTCTATAACCAGCCACTAAGGGGACACCCATACACTTGCCGAGGTCGGCACGTTGGTGGAACGGTTATAGGAAGAGTGGGATGAAGAAGCGGAGTAGTAGTAGTGTTTGTTAAGGTTCGACTTGAATGTAGAGAGATCAGGTGCGTTAGGAAAGATCACTGCTGATGGGTTGTTCCAAAGAGGGGCAGTGCGGTCAAAAAACGACGAATCGCGGTATTGTGTTTTGTGATATTCAGGTAATTCTAGGAGGAAGTGGTGAGAATGCTGAAAAACACGTGTAGTCGTGTCGAACGATTTCGTTGGTGGGCACATCTCTTTCATCTCCGTAGAACACACGCCCTGAATGTAGCTGCACATAAGCGCAATATAACCCTCGTTACGCCAATCGCTCAGCGAACTAAAAGTTCTGGACACAATTACGTCGCTCACGGTCTCCTAGGTCTTGCAGCGTATGCGATCGATGTCCTGCAAGCAAAGCTTGGAGAGTCAACACGAGGTGGGAAAGCGAAAAGGAATAGCCGCAGCCTAATACGTGGTGTACTCGATCGGTGGAGTGCGCCTTTATCGACTGGGTACTCACTACAGCTACGAGCAAGGGTGTTCTACCGCGTTGAAAATTGAATCCACGGCTTGGCAATCGCGACTCTTGTTTATTCGGCTATGTGGCAGCGAGTTAAATAACGGAATTTGAAATACTTCAGTATTCCATATAGGCTAACGAGTAAGTTTAAAAGTGAATTCATCTCCAGATAAAATGTGTCGCCTTGCATTGTTGTTCGCTTGTATTTCAAACATAAAAGTCTTTATAATAATAAAATATATGGAAGTAATAATAATTTAAGAATTTTCTGCTTCTAACCGATACACCTTTAAAGGTGTCGATAAGCAAAGTTATCATCATTTTTTCTCATCTCTCAAGTTATTATTTATGACTATGACATTGATTTTGGCTGCACGGTCCAAAGGGTTGTGTTCACAGCTCGCTCTTCATAACAGCAAACTTTATAACAAATGTTTTTTTTTTTGTTTATAGGCTAACATCGCTAAGGACACACACAAATAATTTGATAAAGTTGTTGCGTTGCTTTTCGCACCACAGTTCCAAGTTACGGTCACAGATAACGAGTAAAACAGAGAGAGAGAGAGAGGTATAAAAGTGTCTGGGTTAAGTGTCAATGACAACAGAGTTAGTGTACAAAAATGCAAATACAAAAAAAAAAAAAAAAAAAGAATTTAGCATAACGTTCATTCTTATCAGATGTACAATGCGCTCATAGAGGCATTCATTTGCCTACGAATGCAAGTATACATGCATAATATGAACTTATCAGAGTGTATCCACTGTCCACTGGCAGACATCGACGACATTTTAATAAACAATCGACGTCAAATGTGTTAATTGGAAAATGACTATGAATTATGATTGTAATTTTCTGATATATTATGTTTTTGCGTGAGTGTGTGTGAGCATGAGGTTTACTATATGCTTGCATATCTACGCTTTATTGCACTCACTTGATGGCATTAAATTGCTGGAAAAGTATCTAAAGTGTGCGTAGAGTAGTAGCAGGCAAGCAGACGTAGAAGGCAGTCATTTGTCTGTAACCTGGTAACAACTTTGCAACACATTTTTAAAGTGCAAAGTAATTATAGTTTTAATAATAACAACAACAACAACATTATATACGCGTGATACGGGTATGTATCGGCGTACGCGTGATGAATTTTGAACATGTTTTCATGTTCGTAATTAAAAATTACAAAAATATTTTATCAGAAAATTGATAAATCTTAATTATGTAAATAAATACAAATACTTACATATGCATGCACACACACGCACTCCTTCGCATTCGTATTTATCATGAGAATTTCAATTGAATTTCAATTAAATGCAATGCAAGTCCGTTGTGGCAGCATATATATCTATATATATATATATATATATATATATATATATATATATAGCATATATATATATATATATATATGAAAGGAATCTCTTAGCGGTCTTCAATCAAATTAAATTAACGACTTCCATTCATAATTACATAAAAACTGCTAATTAAATATGCAGATATACATATGTGTGTTTGTTGTTGGCTAAAGTTGCTGCTTTCATGCAGGTGTTCGTGCATGAAAGCAAAGTTCTTTACTTAAAACTATAAACAAAAAGCAAAAGTAGAACACTTGTACATACATAATCCTCCGCATAAACTATTAAACCTTTTTGTATTTTTGTATTTCTTTTTTTATAGATGCGTGTAAGGCTGAAAAAAAAAGGAAAGCAAAGGATATTAAATGCGATCGAGACCGAATCTTTTATACCCGTCACCGTTTACCCAAAAAAAAAAAAAAAAAAACAAAAGTAGTAAAAGAACGAAATTCTCGTGCATGGAAAATTAATTCAACTTTGATTCACCATAAGATTGGGTACGCGCGGTCAACTTTTTCCATTTTTGTGCACAAATGCTAGAGCATCGCCCACGGCGTATGCTTTTAAATTTTTGTACATTTACTTGCCACAGTTTATGAGTAATGCGCAAACAGCCAATTTTTGATTCCCTTTGAAAAACAGAAATGTTCTCAGTTTACGTGGTGCTGGGGGCGTGCCCTTCGACTTATTTTGTCCATTTTTAATACCAGCCTGCGTGCAAGAACTTCCAATGTTTCTGCCAAATTTTAAGTCGATAGCTTCAGGTGGTCGTTAGCACACAGGCGGACAGACGGACAGATGGACATGCTTAAATCGATTTAAAATTTGATGCTGGCCAAGAATATATTTACTTCGTGGTATATCTGATGCTTCCTTACAGGCGCTGCAAACGTTTTGACAAAATGAATATACCTCTCATCCTTCGGTGATGGGTATAAAAATAACTCCAAAAATGTCCATGAAAAGAAATTAAGCGCATTTAATACTAAAGAGATTACCTGCAGTTGCAATAAAAGTGAAAGTTACACTATTTTCTCAAACTTCTTTGTCTAATAAAAATGAATGCACATGTGTGGGCCAATAGCAAAAATGTGTCGAACGTCTTTTATAGCTTTTTGCAAAACATTAACTAATGGATACAGAAAATGATTTTGATTTAAGCTTGTCTGTCCGTCTGTTCTTCTACCTGGGGAAAATTTAACGTTAATCGTTACGTTGATGATTCATATCAATCGTTGTCTTATGTCACCGAGTATCGATCCTGAAGCTGGTCTCATTTATGTTCACAATTCACTGCTGTTTCCGTATAAGTTTCTCAGTTTGCATAGGTTTCTATAGGTAACGATTGTTTTTCTATTTTAGTTGCCTTTGAGTGCACCCGCATGGGCGGTCGCGATACATGCCGACTCGCAGATATATCTGCCCTTGTCCATTGCCTTGTCCACATGAAAGTCAGTCATCGGCCATCTGTTACGTTCTTCTTCTTAACTTATTCGATCCAAGGACATTTGAGCTTGAAACGAGTGTCAAACCCCCAGAACTTTTAGTTTCATCCGTTAGTGTAAGTCGAGGAAGTCGAGAGGTTTTGAGGGGAGTGGAGCAAGTATTTAAGATTATCGATAATCGATAATGCTCTTCATGCTTTAATTAAGCCAAGCACGCTAAGAGCTTAACGACCTTTGCAATGATTTGCTCTTAATTAGCTTTTTTATAGCAATCAGTGTTGAGCACTTCGGCTCTTTTTTATATCCAAAACTTTGTACATATTATCGATTGTATAAATTTCTGCAAACTCTACATAGCCCTGTTGGCTTATACGTCCGCTCATAAGATTTATACACTCTTAGGCAGGAATGATATTTATCAGCATGTCGCTCCATGCAAGTCTGCATAAATATCGCAATCACTTTTGCAACGACTACAAATGTTGGTAAAATTTTGTCTTCACGATTATCTTAAGGTTTTCGTTATTGTTTCTAAGGGTCGATTATGACATTTGTTCCAATTTTCACTGACCTTTCCACTTATCGAAAATTAGAATTTATTATGAAACACTAAATGCTTGAAGAAGGCTTTGAATCCAGTTATCCAATAAAAAAATCATATCTGCCCTCAGCTGACGGTAACTTATTAGAATCAAAAGTGCTTCCTGCGGTTGCTCACAGGATACACAATAGCGCGGTACACCGATGAGCAGCTGCAGTGTCAGGCGTGCATCGCGGATCTAACGCAGTCTACCGAAGTTGCCTGCAAGGAGGTGGGGGATCGAGTTGTCACCAAGCATCCTGAAGACAACTGGATCCTCACCTCAGAATACCTGCGGCCGCCGTTCCCGAAAATTAAGGTGCACAAGGCGTTCCACCGAGCGTATAACATATTTTACGCATGTATGACGCAAAATATGGGGGACAGTGGGATAGGAAAGCGCGTGCAGTCAAACTGTGGCGGCCCAGATTGACTTTTTCACCAAAGGAGGTTCCTGCGGAAGCGACAGTACGCACCGCATAAATTTATTTGGGTACGCGCTGTCCATGCTGCTGAAGGGGATAAATTGGAACGAGAACGAGGACGAAAACATATCGACATATTAAGCGACAGCTTCTCCACGCGTCAACTCCACCGCACATTTTAATATTGAACGGATGTAATTTTCCTGAAAATGTTTAATTATTTCAGATCAACAGGATTGCTTCTATTACCTAAATTGTGGTCGCTCCCCTGAAATAGACAAAATTTCGGACAGAGAACAATTTAAAGAAACAATTCAAGCCATGCAAGTATTAGGTTTCGACCCAAGACAGGTAAGAGAAAATATACAAAGTCTGCCAACTTTGTTTAAACGAATTGAGCTTTTCACAGATAACTGACACTCCTAAAATTTTGGGTAGCATTCTACACTTGGGCCATATAAAATTCGCTAACAAATACAAAAAAGTCAAAGAAGAACTCGATCTTGAAGGTTGTGATATTTACGTAAGTTTCAAGTTGCATTTTTTACGAACTTCTTTCATTTTTCATTTTCTTCTTTCTCCAGCTTCATGGTTTACATTTCCGTGTTATGGGAGAGCTGTTACTGAATATAAAAACATTCATATTCATAGCGATAGCGTAATTCAGTTACTTAAACTGATCGAAGATAGCAAGGTAGTCCTCTTACGTTGTCGGAAGTTACAATTGCGCTTCTTCCCGTCCCCATAAAGATGAAAATGAAATTATTCACCCAATTTCAAAAAACAAAATCGGAAAATTGGTGAATGTACAGCAAACCATATATTTAAACTTCTTACGATTTATTTGCGAAACGTCATCGCGATTGTATATTGACGGTTCAAAAATGACGCAAAGTTTGTGGTGATGTGCTTATATAGTTTGAAATTAAGCAGATTGAAGGATTTACGACCGCTTCGTTTGTAAGTTTAGGTTTTATAGCTTCTTTAAAAAACGAGAAAAATCTCTAGTCACGAACAAAATGAAGTTTGACGTAAAACCCAATATTTTTTCTTTTATATTCCAACAGGTAGTCGAACTCATTTCTCATTTATATTGAAGTTTGATAAAAAGAACCCAAGATTTCTATTTAAGTTTGACGTAAAACCCAAAATTCTTCAGTTGGTATAAACGGATGCAGAAGTTTAAGAAGTAAAGAGTACGTGCGCGAAGAGAAAAACGTTAAGAGATTATGTTATGCTTTTAGAAATTTGAACGTGAATGAGAAGTAATACATCAATAATTTCTACATACGGTTTGAATAAATTAAAATCTTTCCTTTGAAAAGCGTTTGTATTCGAATATTCCACCCTATGAAGACAACGTTTTGCTATAAAAATTAATTCGCGAAATAGCGCTTCCTTTGGCATAGTTTCGGTGCTTAGCTACTACCTTATCTAAATACTTTCAATAATTTCATCGATCAGCAAAAATCGACAAGTTCGCACAGCGAAACCGGCGCCTATACAACTTTAATGTATTTATGTAAAATTTTAAATGTTATATTTATAAAGGAACTCTTGTATTACTATCCGTTGATTCGCATTCCACTTTCCTGTCGAAAGAATGGGAATTATTAGCACAAAAATTTAATTCTCGCTAACACAAAATACTTAATCCAGTGCATATAAGAAATCCCTTAAATTTATTGTTTTTTATTATTGCTTTTATTTTGCATAAAGTGAATTAAAAAGTTTAAGAGAGGGAGGGAGAGAGAAAGAAAAGAAACCACTTATTTCTGTTCTTTCGGTTCTCTTAAGAAAATCACCATCGTACAATATTGCGTTGGAGAGACGCTTATTAAGCGAGAGAGAAATAATGCGAGAGATTAAAGGCGAATATTTTACTATGAAAAGTAAAGCCTTAGTGTAACGTGAGAGGGCGTTTTACGGTAAATTTAATATTATTGGAATAGTGTTGGCAGCACTGCACATGTACACAGAAACTGTCAGAATTAGTATTTGTTAGTATATTTAGTTTACAGCATTAATTCAAGAGTGCAGGGTGTGTGAGACTGCGCTTGCACAGATGTGTATATAACAAACAACAATAACATAAGAATAGTAATAAAATTCTTTTATTTTCTGTCACAAATTTCGTGTGAAAAGTTCAACGGCCTTAAAACAATAAAAGCAAAAATAAAATTGGTTTTTTAAAATCCAATTATATTTAAAATATCTTTAAAAAGTTTTTAAAGGAAAATTTTGTGAACTAACGAAAACTAATTCGGCAAATGAGAGGAACAATGTGAAGAATACAGAATTTGGCTTTTTGTTTACGTTTATTTTCAATATGTACTGCGGTGTGTGTGCCATTGTGTAAAACAAGTATAATAGAAAGAAAAAAGAAACGCATTGAGAAAAAGTGCGAAACATGAGCGAGCGCAGTGAGAGAGAATACCAGAGAACTGTTAGTATAGCTGTTCTGTTTGCTTTCGTTTCAAAAAAAAATATTGTATTGTAATAAAAACAAAAAAAATTAAACAAAAAAATTGTGATTACAGAAAAATAATGCTGTGTATAGTGAAGTTGTAGAAAATTCCTGTAATAATACCTCAATATACCGGTAAATAGGTTTAGTAATTATCGCAAATGAAAATTTATTTAAAAGATTGGGTCTTGAATACAGTGGGAAAAAACTTAAATAGAAATAAATAAAATGTTGTTACCTACGTTAACATTTAACAGAAGCCGGTTACAGTTTCTGTCCCTGGGAATACTGTTATTATATATGGTAACCGGCTGTCACAGCCATCTGAATTTGTATCTTAATCCGCAGGAAGTAATGCGTTTATTAGGTAAGTACAGCTCGTTAACCCAAACCATTATGCAATTAAAAGGAAAAGTATTTCAAAGCACACATAATAAATAATTTGAATTAAATTTTCAAGTGGCAGCAGAATTAAGAGAATTTCTGTTAAATCCCTAATACTTCAATTATTAAGCTTTTTATGTTTGGCTTGCTTTGCATTTATAGTGTGATTGCGTGTAAGTGTTCAAGTGTTTTCTCAAAATTCTCTTCTGTTTGTATTTGTTTTTCTGAGTGTTTAACTCGGCACAGCTGCCTTTGCATACGCTGCTGGTTATCGACAGACAATGTCTTGTTTTCTTTTTCGTCCTCCTTTGGCTTTGCTCATGCTAGACTGTAAAATAAACATCATTATCATTTGTCTGTTAAAGTCAATATTAAATTTGATGTACATTCAAATTAAAATGAAAAATCTTATGAAGCAGCAACAAGTACAAACATTTGCCTAACTACTTGTAAGCTTTTTATAACCAAATGAAGAAATTTCGAAAATAAAAATATTTAATAATATTTGCGGAAATCCTGAAAGCCAATAACGCAGCGCATTGTCGTTGGCACATCCGAAGTTTATTGTGTGCCTTGTCTGTCGTAAAAACTTCAACAACAGCTACAACCATAGCTTCCTTTTAAGCCTATAAAATATGAAAACGCTAACGTAAAAAATGATTAAGGCTAGCTTGCCACCTGCGACCTTCCACTTTATTTGCACTTATGAAGAAATACTTGGAGCTTTCCTTCACGTTTCGTAGGAAGATAGCACATCTTGGCATCCTTGTTATGCTGGTGAAATACTAATGAACGTATTTTGTTATTATGCTTAACGAATATAAACTGCATGGATTAAATAGCAACGACTTAGCTCATGAATTTTGCGCCACAGCGTATTAATTGAGCGTATGTGCGGTGCCTATGCGACGGTATAATTATTAACGTAAGTTTCTCATGCAAGGCTAAGTGTCAAAAGTAATATTTTTTTTATCCAAAAAAAAAAAAAAAAAAAAAAACAGTTGATTGTTTCAAACTCATGTAAAAGTCAATCAGTTAATTCTATGAACGTTTTCTCAATAGGAATTCAAAACTCGAATTTGTTTTTATGCCATATATGAAATTTATGTAATGAATCGCTACAAGGAACCTTTGAACAAAGTTCGTTTGTTCGTTCGATTGTTTATTAAAAGTTGAATAACTCCGTAATCAGTGTGCGTGTAATTGACTTAAGCAATAGCAATTTAAAGAATGTAAAGATTAATCAATTAATGAAATGTGACGCTTATAGAAACATTAAAGAAATTGCCTTAGTTTTTTGCCTTTGATGTGCACTGAATATTACAAGTGATTATTTGACATAAACATACCCTTAAGTTCAATCTCAGCATAAATTCTTGCTATTTTTCTTTGAAGCTTTTTCGCATTTCCGCATTTAGGTAATGGAGTAAAATTATGCATTCCCTTTAATCTAACTTATGTGAAACATAGTCACTCCATGGCGGAACTGGCAATAACTTGGACAAAGAACATTTGGTAATCTTTTTCGCAGAGCAGCTGTTTTAGTTTTCAACTATGGTCAGATTGTTCCTATGATAAAATTAAAATCACAGTAAGTGCCATATGCACCTACAAGGATTCCAGTAATATAAATCCCAGTTCCCTGGAATTTATTTGCTTATCCCATTATTTCCTCGCCTTTGTACTACTATGTACTCGTTTTCGTGTCGCCGAACTTTCGCTTCAATGACAGTACAGGAAAGTACAGTCAATACTTCTCTATATTCAAAATGGTAAACGCCACGGCGTGATGGATTAAACTTTTCTTAACAATTTTCTTGATCTAGATGTCAAATGAAAAAATTGGGAGAGTAGAGCAGGGAAAAATTAGAAACTTTAACGACGAAAAAATGCACTTTCTTCACGTTTTGATATAAAAAAAGAAAAATGAGTAATTAAGAAGAAACGGTTACAAAATTTTATTCAAATATAAAATTTGCACTACGATGCGCAGAAAATTAGAAACAAAAAAAATATATATACTCGTATATACAACAAAGCTGTTGTCAGAGCAGGCATAGTTGTCGTCTGTGATGGGTCACTTTGCAGATTATCCAGGCTGTTACTAATTTATTGATTCCTGTCAATTCCATTCAATATTTGATTCGGTTAACGTTTTATTTCGTTGTCATTGTGACTTAATACGCAGCAATATGATCCAGGTCCAAGCTGTTGCTTAAGAGTCGCCTCCATCCTATCAGATTTATTGGTATTCCCATAGTCTTGAACAAGTCTTGACCATCTGTAAGGCCAATGTTTCCTTTGGCTTTATAATTCTTTTTGTATTTAGACTGTTGTTATTCTAGTTTGCTTTTTGTTGTTAGGGGTTTTAAATTGCTGAAGCGAGTTCTCAACAATCTTCCCCAAGCTCTAAAGATTAGGCGTATCGGTTTAAGATCGTCATCAGCTTTGTGCGATAAAATTCCTGCTACTTCATTGTCTGATGGAACAATTGTTAATATCATTGGAAAGTTTAGATTGAAGGAATGAGAATTTTTTTTATTCAGTTTAAGACATCTGGTCTGCAATTTTTGTAAAACGCCTTTAAATGATTCAATGCGTTGTTCCTAATCCTTTCCGCCAATTGCTATATCACCCTGATAACAACATTGGGAACATTAGACAGCAAATTTTCTATTGTTTTTTGAAATATGGCTGCCGCCATTTTAATCGAATATTTCACCAATAGGTGGCAGTAGATATTTGAAGCCCACCAAATGTTTATTGACGGAGACATGGGTTATAGTCAGTGCATATGCGAACGCCCCCATTTCCTTTCAAAACTTGTACCAAGGATGTACTCCAATCCTTACTCGCTTTAGAACCCCTAGTTCGATTAAATCGTTTAGCTTTTGTTATAGTTCTGCTTTCCAAGTCAGCGAGGATGGTCTAGGCTTGAAGAAAATTGGTTTGACGTTTTGACCAACGTTTAATGTAATTCTGGTATTATTTAATTGATCACTAACTACTTGGCTGAATTGGGTTTCAATGTGATCAATGATGTATGAATAATTTTTTGCAGCTCGATTTAGTTTATTTGACATAATTCAGAATGGAAGGCTTTGGGTAATGAGCGACCAAGGAGTGGAGAATTCCTTGTATCCGATACTACACAAACAATCTCTTTATCTATTATAAATGATTTTGGCGTCATACTTATCAACAATTGATATGCAATCATGGCTATAGTTGACATAAAAATCGTTGGGTTTTCTAAGGTTCGGGTTCACCGTCTTGTCTTTTAAAAATGGTGTAGAGAGTAACGCGCAGGGAATGCCTGCTTCACATGCTGCTTTAACACGAACACGTCCCAACTTCTACTGGTAACGTGTATAAACCACAGTAAGATGTATCTAAAATGCTAAGACCAGAATTATCAAAATTTGATTCGTTATTCACAAAATTAAAATTTGTTCAGCTTTTGATTTTAACCGACAAACTGAGGAAATGCGACTTGTGCTACCACAGACATGACATGCACTTCCTCGTTTGGTTTTTTTCCCATCGCCGTTTTTCTTCTTATTCCTCGGATATTTATTAAGGTCCACTTTATCAACGCAATTAGCATGATTGTCAACACTAATAGCAATAGATGAGATGTTCGTGTCGATTACCAATACTTTTTTAAATGCACCATAGAGAGTAAGTGTTTCGTCCTTTTCAGGCAACTTAATAAAAATCTTTCTGGGTAAACGTATTACGAACCTGCCCCTAATGAATTCCTCTAAGTGCTTATCAAATTTGCAACACATGGAAACTTTTTTATTCAGAGGAATCATTCAACAACTGTTCCGCTATCTTTTGTCGCATCGTGAAACTGTTTTTTCCCAATAAATAATTGTAGGTACAGTACCACGGGTGCTTAATTTTTCACACAAGTCCTCGTGCGTTTCCCTAACTGTGGAGTGCGGACTTCTCAAACCATTTAATATACAATAAGCAACACTTTCAATAGATTTAAAGAGTATGATTCTTTGGACATTATCTTTTTGGCAATTTATTCCACAAAAATTAATGTCTAGGATTCTCTCTGTAAATATTCCACCCGTCTTTTGTTGGAGAAGTTCTACTAAACGCATTGTTTTATATAAAGTTAATGGTTGTGCTCTATTCTTATTCTTTGTAGTCGTTTCGATTTAGTTTTAATATATTGATGCTTAATTCACGTAAAAATTATATAAACTGAATTATTCCCATCGTCATTTTGCGATGTACTCAGTGCAAGAAACCATTTGTGTCAGGTTAATTCAGTGCTTTTTATTTTACTATTTTGTGCACATGTGTAAGACTTGTCAGATGCAAGGTTTAGTAATTAAATATAAAGGCATTGCCATGCAATTTCATTTTTCCTACATTAAAGTCTGGCAGCGATTTTTCGGTTGAAAATTTTGTTTCTTTTTTTTACATTTAAACAAAATTTTTATTTTGGTTTTGTTGAGTTACTCCGCTCAGGTGGATGTACAAGACGCGACAAGACCGGATGAGTTTAAATAATTTCATTTTTTTATATGTTCCTAGATTTATTACTAAATATTCTTTTCTATAAAATATTATGTATATTGGAAATCTTTTTAGTGAGTATTTCGTTTTACTGTCATATTTAAAATATTAATTAAGTACTTGCTTGAATTAATTACCAGATATTGAAATTAACTCGCGAATTTTATATATACATCTTGTATTTGATTTTTTCTTATTTCTAAAAGGTTTTTAATGAATTCTGAACAGATATTGGCGTTAATAGATCACAACCGATGAGATTAGTTTAGGCACACGTGTATTTTATTTTTATAAAAGCTCGATGCTGGTATTGAACCATCCCAACTTGCAACGAGCAAGCGCTAGACGTTTGATTGAGTCCCAGCGAATGTTGCTAAACTAAAGAGCAAAACAGTAAGAAAATTATTATCACATACGACCGAATCCCACCGACTTTGTCCTAGAAAAGACTAAAAAACAAACAATTAAAATTCCAGGTTCTATAATATTTCACGTCCTATAATACAATAGGATACACAAGCGAATTTTTATTACATGTCTGTGGTAACCTATGAGAGGACCGAGCTAAGTAGCTATCATTTTTAACGAAGAAGAAAAAAAATGGTCCTTTGCTCATTACTCATAAACTACAGATTAATCTACAGAAATATGAACGTATATTCTATAGTTGATGCTGTAGCGTCCTGCGAAAAAGCCACGACCACTCAATTTCATAGTTTATCAAAAGTTCATTTTTTTCACAACCTTTATAAAGCACGGGACCAACTTTCAAGGACCACAAAAAGTATGTGAATTGTTGGCCATTTTCAAATTCGGAATGCACTTAAGCATGTCCGTCCGTTCATCTGTTCACATGTCCATCTGCGCAACTGTGTAGTATCTGTGGTAAATATGCTCCCGTTTGCAAAAATGAAGATATCGCCTCCAAATTTGCAAGAGCATTTGAAAACGCTTCAAACGGGCCAAAGGACACGTCGATAACGCCTACACAAAGTAAAACACATGCGCCATATAAATTTCCGCTTTAATTCTGAAAATGGGAAAAATCAAGCGCGCCCATCCAATGTTACAAAGTGTGAACATTTAGTTCTTTTCCTTTTTTTTAGGCTAGCGGTGATGGGTATAAAAGGTTCGTTCACAACCGAATACCCACGACTATTTTATTTGCTTATTTTACACATTAATTTGTTCGTGTTTCTGTAATTAAATATGTAAATGCTTTTTTCCTGGTACAAACTATCGCCTTTTTATTGTTTAAATTTTTATATCACCAAGAATTCATTAGCGATACTTTTTTATGATCAACAGCAACTTCAATGTATTCAACGTTCCCAGCGTGCATCATGTGTAACATGTGGACGTAAGTTAAATTAATCGTGTATTTGTATTTATGACATTGCAACGGTGGAAATCTCTCGGCGGGCGAGTGAGTCGCAAAGACACCTAGGCGATGATGTCTTATCTCTACAAAAGCGCTGCGAAGTTTTACTTCGTAGGGCAACGCTTGACAATAATTTCCTATGAATTATATAAACATCATAATACATATATCCGCCTGAGTGGCCGAGTAGGCAAGAGTCTCGACTAGCAATTCAATGGTGGTGGGTTCAAATCTCAAGTGCGGTAGGGTTTTTAATAACAATAATAATAATAATAATAATAATAATAATAATATTAATAAAAATAAAGCCGAAAGCCTTAGATGCTAGTGCTTTAAGACCTCAGTCTTAGAATTTATTCTCTGGCTAAATTTATATAATAAGAATAATAATAACAATAATAATATTAATAAATAAATATGTAAATGGAGTGCCAATTGTCTGGTATAATTAGCATGAATAGCATTTCATGGGACACCGCCCTTTATGCCAATTGCTGGGAAAAGGAAGTGTCCTGCTTTTTCTATTTTGTCCCTAATAAGTGGTATTTCATCATAAAGTAAATATAATTTTAGGTCGAGCCTGGCAAGGCATGAGCGTCTTTCCATCTCTATAGATGTTTTATTAAAGCTTCAATGAGAAATCGGATATCAAAAAAAATATATTAATCGCGCCTTACAATATAATATTTTTTCGTACAAATTCAAAGATTTTAGTGAATTTCTAAATAAAACCCTATGGTAACCCTAATTATGTTCTCTTTATATTCATAAGTATGTATTATGGATATGGTTACATCGTAAAGCAAAAAGTGCTTACTGAATATTTGACTCTTCTCCGCGAAATACAATTTATTTGCCTTTGCTCGTTTCGCAAACAAATGCTTTGTGAGAAACAACCACACAAAAACAAAAAAAAAAACAAATTTCGGTATTTTGCAATACTGAACTTCGTTGACTTTTTTCATTTATATGCAGATTTGCTGTAGGATCGTCCGTCACATAAAAAGAATTTTATCGTTGTAAGTAAAAGCTGAATTTTTTTGCCTTGGAAAACGGAGATCTTCTCAGCTCAAGTTGCACGCCTATGGCGTCATTCAAGCAATTTAATCCGTTTTCCACCCATTTACCAACTGGCACGCGGGAACTTCCAATGCTTTTGCTAAATGTGACGTCTTTATGTTTTTACATCGGACGGACAGGGAAGCCTGGATCGATGCAGACTTTAATATCAATGGCGCGTATACATTTTTTGTTTTCCTTTGAATATCTTTTCTGTGTGTGGCAACGCGCCTGGCAAAATAATTGTGCCTACTGCGTCTCTGTGCAGGGTGTTAATATGACTACCAATAATCTCGCGAATTCTAGTCTTGACAAGAACAGACTACAAGAAGAATGAAGTAAGATTCCTGATTTTTACACAAGAAAGATTACACAAAATATGCTAAAATGTTTAAAGGACGTTATTAAGCAAAAAGGATACACCCCCAAATATTAATTTTTAATAATTTGCTGTTTTTATCTCCGTAACCGTCGTTATATGAAATAAACCCAATATTAGTGACGCTATGTTTTTTGAGTTATTGGAGCTATTTAATTTTCTTCTCTAGTAGAACAAAATAGTAAAAATTTTCATGTTTGGACCGTGGACTATGTTTAACAAGCCTTTACTGTTTGTCGACAAAGCGAAACACCCCGATATTAATCAGGCTCACTGTAGCTAGTTAATCAAATTGCAAATGTCAAAAAGTTCCTAAAAAGAAATCGCTTTTATTTAGATTATATACCCTAGACTGGCACGATTTTAGAGTAGAAGACCACCATTTTAAATTATGTCTTTTACCGGGAATTGTGAAGAGCAAAAACAATTTGTTCAAGCTTCGCGTTGATGTAAGTTTGCCTTTAACATAATAAATCAAGCAAAGTTGGGAAGTTTTTAACTCGGCAAACTTGAACGTGCTTTTTAATTCTACCCGCTTACTACCCAGATTCCTTATGCTTCGAATTTATCGAACATGTTCTCGTAGCACAACTGATGGAACGAACTTCCAATATGTATTCCGTCAGCCCTATTGTTTTGTTGTTTTATTTAGTTATTCCAAATTTGATTATTAAGTATTATAAGAGCCTTGTTTTCCAGATGCTCTCAAAAATGCCATCAACTCGGCCAGCAAACTTTTGCCAGCCGTTTCTAATATTTGGGGCTTTTTCTTAGGGAATAAATGCGAGTACTCTTTCACTCCTTACATGCTTTAAACAAGTTTGGGCTCGCACGTAACGTTGTGCACTTTTTCTTTTTAAAGAATTGACTAATTTTCAAGATGAAAACGTAAGCATCTTTTTTATACCCTACATTTTTGGTAAAAGCTGAATCAACTTAAATTTAAATCTGTCTGTATCGCATCTACAGTTCGCGAATTTTCAACATATGTGCAAGAAATTTAATACATTGACATGTTTTGGCTCGTCGGGAATTCCTTTCACTAAATTGATTAGATCGGACAACGTTGCCACTACTCAAGCTCTATTCTGAAATAGTAAATAGTTGTGAGAAAGAGTTTTTTAACTTTTAATGACTCTCAACAAAATCGTTGAAAAATATGGATGCGGGAAACATGGTTGGTACGGTATACGATATTTCGGAACAAAATAATACAAGATAGACAGGGCGAAGGAGAAGTTTAGATCGATGCCGACGGGTATAACAAAAGTCGCATCTATCTCAAGTCTTTCTGGGTGTTGCATCTATCCGAACAAACTTAATATGGCCTTGTACAGGGTATAATAATCCACAAACATTTTTGGTATTTTGTGACGAAAATAGATAAAGAATTCTATTAGCCGAAGTAGTGTAGTGTACTCAATGGCCGGCTTTTTGATACTATAACGGTTTAATGTGCGTTGGTTATCACGTTATTACTTGAAGTTCGAAGTTCACGTTTTGTTCGTTTGGAAACCTCTAATCCAAAGAGTACAATACAGAAAGTAAAACAAGTAAGAAAATTATATTCGGTCGTGACCGAATCTTTTATATTATTATTATTATTATTATTATTATTATTATTGTTGTTATTATTATAGATCAGTGAAATAAATTCTTAGGCTAAAAAAAGACATTGAACACTAGCAACACAGGCTGTCGGCTCTTATTTACAAAAGCACATTAGATATTGAGCCCAGTAGTTTTAATACATTGTATTGTATTGATGTTCTGTTCTGTAGCTGGTTGTAGAATGTCCATAGGATTAGTCGCTCCAAATGCAATACTTCTAGCCAAGGAAAAGTTAAGGCAGTCACAGAGAATGTGCTTTAAAGTGAGAATTTGTCCACAATTGCAGATTGGGAAGGAAGACTTCTTCAAGATGCATTGGTGAGCTGCTATTGTATGGCCAAGGCGGATTCTCGAAAATGTTTGGATCTTGATTTTCTCAACATTTTTTGGATATAGAGGTGCAATTAATTGAGGGTTAATAGAAGAGTACTGCTGACGATGGTATTGTAGATTTCCTTCTGTAATTTTCTCTTTAACTTTTCTCCCAATGTATCTTCGAAGGTCCAACTTTCCATGACATCATCCATAATTAGAGGTGCCGAAGCTGCATACTTCGCCATTCGATCAGCCTGCTCATTTCCCAATGAACCGATATGACTTGGTACCCAAAGCATTTTAATTTT